>JAMKCH010001427.1:0-88173 GCA_023653785.1 Ophioderma brevispina
CAGCACCTCACTGCATTTAATTGCTTCATACAGTTTGCCTGTCAGCACAAGGTGCACCAATCTTCCGTGGTAGCAAAACTTAACACAACTTGATACAAAAGAGATCTTCTATGAGAGCTAAAATCATATATTGAATAGTGATATAAAATAAGGTTGTTTAGTTTAGGTGTAGGGGTAACATACTTGAAAGAAAGAACTTGACAAAGTCACAATAAAGGATTTCTTTTAAGGATAAAGAACGAATGATATCACAATTTATTTATTTCATATCATTTTCAACGATTTCCTGTAAAAACATATGTTAAGTTCAGATATTTAGGATTTGGTGTAGAAATTACAAAATATGGTCAAATTACCTTTTGCATAGGCAGTACAGGGAAATGAAAGAGATTCTACTGCCTAGGTGAAACATGCTCCGATATTACTAATAATTCAGGTTTACAATTATTTTTAGTATATACCCAAGGAAAAAATTTCCCAGGAGTTCCAAGTGGATCCGAGAAAAAAAGATTTTCGTCCCACCCTATCAAGACCAAGATTTACACACTCACAATGAATAAACGTAATTTGTTTTAGTTGGCCATGGCCCTAAATAAGGACATATCACGACTGTCTGACAATCCACAGATCATGTGTGTACGGCGAGTCATAAGAATAGGATCGTGATGATTATTTGCTTTTATCAAGAAACTAATTGATCTTGATACAAAAAAAAGTTGTAATTATGCCGAAACAAGCATGTTCTTCCGCTTATTAGAAAAAAAGAACCACCGAAATTCAGTAATTCCTAGCATTGTTATGCTGTTGCCAAACAGAACCTATTGATCCAGCTGTACAAAGAATGCGGAGCTGACATTGGGTCATTCCAGAGCTTGTCCACTCAAGCAATGTTAAGCTGGACCTGTCAGTCCTCTTCTGATGCTTCATGTTGGCGGTTCTGACCATTGCTATAATATCCTGTTTGCAAGGTGTACGGTTTGCTTGCAGAACTGCAAGGCAAAACTGTCTTGAACCTCAACGGGAGAATGTGTCTACAGTAAGTTTTAAAATATATAGTTGTTGTTACTCTGGATATGGGGGGCCATGGTACCTAATACCTTTCCACCAAGATGCCAGTAGTTTTGAAAAATACTTCAAATTTTATTTTATTCATATTGATTGTGTGCAGACCATGCTAATCAGTTTTTGAAACCTCAGAGTTTAAATCTCATTACATTTCAATGACCAAGACATTTCCAGGGACTCTCACATATTCAAAGCATCAGCATCCATGGAAAGCTGTCGATAAATGGGTTCATTGGCAGAAAAGGGATAACCAATGGTTAGGAGTGATGAATTTCGGTGGTTCTGTTTTATCTAATGAGCGGAAGAACATGCTTGCTTTCCGAATATGTAAACCGTTCTTTATCAAGCTCAATTGATTTGTTTATTAAAAAATCAATCATCTGGTGCTATTCTTCGTTACTCGCACTCTATAGGGGCAATATATAGAAGGAATTTGCAAGGCATATGTTCATGGAACCAAGCTTATGGAGATAGACGTGTGAAACCACGTCTTAACTTTAGAATGGTGGGACACAGAGGAGATCCACGTTTATTATTAGTCATTACTGAGGTCCCATGTGGGTATGAATAAATTAGTGTACAATTGACTTTGGCCATTAACAATTTCTGCCAAGAAGTGACCAACTGATAATGGGCCTACCCCACACAATAAGCCTTATTGTTGATCCATCGCATTATCCTATCGATGCATTGTGGATGCGACTGGACGCCAATTTATCAAAAACAATATGTATCCTTTTTGCATCCCACATCCATGTATAGCAATTCAATACTCACTGGATCGGCAATAGGCCATATGAAAATGCAGTCTGTTAGACAAAGGAAAAAAAGTTTGTCTAAAGACCGTGGGCATTGTTTAAAATTGGTCATTATCTTATTATATTTGTAGGTTTTACTCGAAATATTTGTTTAAAAATTTTCAAGACTAAAAAATGAAAATCGGCGAAAAAAAGTGGGGGGTCAAAAATGTAGTAATTTTTTTTTTAAAATCGGCAATTTTGCTTGCATCCCCCCCCCCATCCCCCCAAAATGCATTTCACTTTAAATGGGATCAATTCTAATTCAGAGGTGGTTTGAAGGTGTTTTTGCTGAACAAGAATTTATTTGGGTGCAACCTCTGGGAAATTTGGGGAAAGCCCACTAAATGGTGTTTTTTTTTCAAAATGGCCGAAAAGATCCTAGGAAATGGTAGATTGGCATTTTTTCCAATTGATTAACATTTTGACATATTTTTGGAAGAAATGGCTAGAAAGCCCATTCAGCATATGTTTGTAAAGAAGTGTCACCAGAGGGCGTTTTGACATGGCCACTATATTATATATATATATAGATATATATATATATACAACAAGATTCATAGTTCGACTATCTTTGAAGAGAGTGCTCAATGCCATAGGGCAGAGCCTATAAAAATATTCAAATATAGACCTGCCAGGAATGGAAGTCGTAACGCTGAGTGTCATGCCAGAAGGCAATCATCAGACGACTGGATATATATCTATATAGATAGATATATATAGATATATATATATATATATATATATATAATATTATTCAATTGTGTCCTTTTTACTGGATGGTAATGGCTAAGAAAGATCATTCACCATATGAGGTTGTAAAGAGCAGTGTCGCTTGAGAGTCTTTTTCAGAAGAAGGATACCAAAATTCAAGGAAATGGTATATTAGAAATGTCACCCAAGTGTCCACATTACCTTTTTCAGGCTCGATAGCAGTTGGTAAGAAGATCATTATTATATGTGATTGTAAGGAAGTGTGTGTTAGAAGAAATGAACCAAAACCATTGCCAAAACCATGGCTTCAAGTTTGAAAAATCGAATAAATCTGGCCATTTTTTAAATCTGGCCATTTTGCATTGGCATTCACTCATCCCACCAAGAAAACGCATCAATTTTTTCCTGAACAACCCCAGTTTTGCCTTATTTGTAGTTTCTGTCTCAGTCTACTATGCTCTGTCTGTCCACCAGTCTTGGACAAAGTAACCTATATATATATATTAATATATCATTTTCTTGTGCGAATGCAGCTTATCCTATATGACACAAATGAAAAAATCCATATTGGCAATATTGAGAACTCTGAAAACCAAAACAAATTTTGACCCTTAAAGAGGGGTTTAAGTGATTAGAAATGCAGAAGAATAGATATGCAGAAAGAGAATGGCCCTACAAATTTGTGATTTTTAAAACAAAAACTTGAAACTTGGTAGTACTAGCATGTAAAAGGGGGATCCCTTCTAAATTTCAGGAGGCGTATGATTGAGGTGTTTTTGCTGAACAAGATTTTTGGGGTTGGAAACTCTGGGAAATTTGGGAATCCCACTGATATGTTTCTTTTTCAAAATGCCGACAAGATCCAAGGAAATGGTAGTTTGGAGTTTTTTCCAAATTTTAACATTTGACTATTTTGGAAGGGCGGCAATGGCAAGAAAGCCCATTCAGCCATAGGAGTTTGTAAAGAAGTGTCACCAGAGCGTTTTGAAATGGCCACTAAAAATCTGAAGAAATGCTATATATATTAGCGCTTATAAAATCCTTTCAAATTCAACTGTGACCATTTTTGGACGGATTGAGAAGCAAAATGGCAATGTCGGATGATGTGTGTGTGTGTATGTGTGGGTGTCTGGATACAAAAAAAGGTCAACCATTTTGCCATAACCTTTTTTCCAGATGAGCTAGAGTAGCAAACTAGGTATATGTAGGAGGGGACAAGTCCCTACTAACCATGTTATTATTCCCCAGGAGTCCTCCCCTGGGTCTGACAGGGGCTTGGGGAAATGTCAAAAAAGGGTAACCATTTCACAAAAAAGGTAAACATTTTGCCATAAATTCTAGATGAGCTTAGAGTAGCCAAACTTAGGTATATTGTAGGAGGGGACAAGCCCCTACTAACCATGTAATCCATTCCCCATGGTCCCTCCCCTGGTTCTGAAAGGGGGTGGGAAAATGTCCAAAAAGGTCAACATGTTGCCATTCTTTTTAGATATGGCAAGATATGAGTTAGAGTAGCCAAACTCAATATAAGTTTAGTCTCTTAACCTATGCATCTGATAAGCTCTAGGCGACCGCCTGACTGCCCGATATGGAGTTTGTTGCGGTTGGGGTCCAACAGTCCACTTAGCTTCAATGCCTTCCATGAATGGCGACTGGCTAGGACTTTTTTTGTATACACCTTCTTTGCGTCAAGTATAGACTAAAAGTTTATGACTATGCTTCTCTGATAAGATCCTAGGCAACCACCAACTGCCACGTATGGAGTTTGTTGATGTTTGGGTCCATCATCCACTTAGCTTCAAGTGCCTTCCATGCAGCCAGACTGGCTTATGACTTTTTGTCTCCACCTTTTCTTGCGTCAATTAGAAATACCTACAAGTTTTATAGACATGCTTCTCTGATAAGCTCCTAGGCGAACGTCTAACTGCCCGATATGGTGTTTTGTTGAGGTTTGGGTCCATCTTCCACTTCAAGCCTTCAGTGGCCTCCATGCAGGCAGACTGTCTTATGGACTTTTTTGTCCCTCCACCCCATCCTTGCTTCAAGTATATATACTAAGACCGAGGCCTCGATAAGCTCTCTAGGCCACCTGCTACTGCCGTGTTACCCGGCTCGCTCCATGGGTGATCACAGGCTTTCAGGGTTTTTTTAGAAGAGTGACAGGCATCACTGTAGTCCCCTTAGTCGACCTTATTGGAGGTCACGGTACTTGAAGCTCACTTAATGAACTATACATACACATGTACACCCTATTATTCACAGATTCAACACCCCAGAGCTGCACATACCCTAGGGAGAAAAGGCAATCCGTCCATACCGCCATTGTCGGTTTAAAGATTTTTTTCTGGATGGCAATGGCTAAGAAAGATCATTCAACCATCTAAGTTGTAAAGAAGTGTCGCTTAGAGTGCTTTTTACAGAATGGCTACCAAAATTCAAGAAATGTATATTAAATGTCGAAGTGTCCAATTACATTTTTCTCAGGCTCGATAGCAGTTGGTAAAAGGACATTCATATACTTGTAAGGAAGTGTTTGTTTAGAAAAATATAAACAACCATTGCTACAGTTCAATTCATAGGCCTTCTAAGGTAAATCTAATTACTGATATTAGAACTATCTGCTGGTTGTAGTAAGGGCCATGTGCAAAACCTTAGAAAATTGTTCTCTCCTGCCTGAGGATGCCACCAATCCTCGAAAACTGCATCTTATTATTAAAGCCGTCATGCACAATTCAAATTCTGAGTTTTTATCATTGGTTTTAATTGAACATGTTGCTTTACTAAGATTAAAAAATATGAAGAGTTGCTTGAAAACGTATAGTAAAGCTTATAGTGAGGGCACTTTTCAAAATGTCCTCACAAAAGTAACGCCTGAGCGCTAACAACGTACTTACAAATACAAATTACAATTAACTAAGTACTTGTACAAAATGGTCCTTGATAGTTTCCGCCTGTGACCAACAGGTTGTGAGTTCAAAGGTCATCTGAGGTCCACTGACCAAAGTGGTGTCAACATACATTTTTATAATGGGTCACTGTATCCCAATATTTTGATGGATTGTAATGGGACTACAGGGGGTTTGCAGGGCCATAACACGCATCGCGTAATTCCAAGTTTTGCTTGAACAATTTAAAACCAAAATACGTAATACTTATAACTCAAGATATGGCCATTTTCCTAAAAGGTGTTAAAATCATGTTTTTTGGAAAAAATGCCCATATCTTATTTATGGGTATATCTATGTTACCCGCAGCAAGGAAATTATGAAAGAGTACACCTGCTTTCAAATCTGCAGAAAAAATGAAAATAGGAGGTAGGGTTCACCAGAAAAAATTCAAAACGTAAAAATATGAAAAACCTGTATTTGTGATTTTTGACATCTGAGAGCTGAAAAGCCTGGGGAAATGTAAAATGAAGACACATTCTTTTGGTTTTAAATTGTTAAGATGTGACAACATATTGGAAAAATGATCTTTAGATCTATTTAGTAACTCTTGAGCTACACATGGGAACCACCTTATATAACGTAACAGATAAGGTATAACCTATGATGGGCTATGATGGTATTACAAACCATACCCCTTTGCCTTTCAATAAGGTTGATTAAGGATGAAAATGATATTGGAAACAAAAATGTTGTCAACATATTTGTTAAAGAAATATGGGAAAATATTTTTACCACAGTCGTTTACAAATTATTTAGGGCCTTATGGGTACCATTTAATGAATGATTTTACTAGAATTCTATGGGCCTAGATGCTTGCTCACATTCAAGTTCTTGATGTCGATATATCGCTATAATCAGACTACAATTAAAACATTCACAATTGGCCTAAATGTATGCTTGGAGTTAGTGTTATGCATTATACATGCATTAAATTGCGTTCGGTATGCCACCACCCATCATCGCCGTCATCACCATCACCACCGTCACCACCACCATCGCCGTCACCGCCATCACCACCATCGCCGTCACCGCCATCACCACCATCGCCGTCACCGCCATCACCACCATCGCCGTCACCGCCATCACCACCATCTCGCCATCTTGAACTTCATCTGGGCATTCTGTAAAATTCCATTAAAATAGCCACACCCAGGAAGAGTTATAGTCTCAATATAACCGTACGCTTACACATTTTCCACCTTGAGTGTGTTTCACTGAATTACACTTCTGTTATACTGCAGCCACCATGTCAAAGTAACCAGTGGCGGCGCCAGACCTCTTTTTCGGGGGGGGGGGGGGGCGGGGTTTGTTTAAAAAGTGAACTTTTTTGGAGGAAAGTGAAATCTGTGGGGGGAATATCCAACACTTGCCTTTCTGCATTTCGCTACAGAAAATTCTTAAAAGTGAAAACAAAGGTGATTTGTTAATTTGCTTATATTTCAATATAAAACCTAATATAGGCGAATTGTGTATTTGCTAATACGAACTTTGACGTTTTACAATTTATGTAAACCACAAATCCACAGCAGCCAGCAAACTCCAGCTGTGCATGGATTTCACCCACATCAAGGCACGCACTGCTGCCATTTCAAAAAACGGGCATTTACTTCGCATTTCCCAAGAAAAATCGATGATCCAATTTTAGAAATGTTTTTTGTCTAAAATGGTCCCCTTTATACCACCCAAACCGATTCAACAGAACAAAATTCTAAACCGGTCAACATATTTTTGTTTTAAAACCTTATAATTAACCCGAATATCAAAATTCCACAAGACGCCTATAAAGTAGGTTGGAGAGACTCTTATTTGAACAATGACACTCATAACAATAGTCAGCGGGATGTGTGGCTGCTGTGAAACAAATCATTTCAGCCTACACATAGGTACTGATTTATGAAATCGCCTCGTTACCCTTTAATAGCCTCTTTTTTAAAGATTTTGACAAGTATTAAACAGGGAGCGAGGAACTGCATATAAAACAAAATTGACAATAGTAACATTATAACCAATTTCTTAACTAGACATGCAAGAGTTAATAATGTCACCACTGCACAACTAACATACCGTTTATATCTCCTTTAACTGTGATTTGGCATTCCTCAGTTTTGTAATATTTCCATTTTGCAACAAGATCCGGGAACAACCCTGGACATTCTTCTCCACCGACTCCTTTCCCGAGAATCACACGTCTCACTGTAGTATTTGTCCTTTTAATACATCAAAAAAATGGCTATCAGTTAAAATTTAATCTAAACGCAAATTTGTTTTTCTTAATAAATTTTCTGTGCAGTGGAGCTAATAGGATTCAAAAAGGAATAGTTTTGATTACATTAGTCAGCCTCACAGACCCTCACCAGCTGGGAATGGTGTTCACTTTATGTTTGAAGTTGATTTTAGGGTAAAATTTTCCGAGGAACACGAATCCGGACGCCGTTAATTGAAAAAAGGCCCAAAGTGCCCATTCCGGGGGTGCTCCCATTTTGGGGGTCAAAATTCATAATAAAGTTATAATGGCCTATTCTCTTAATTTTGGTGTCTATATATATAGGTTTTCGGGCATGAGAAATTGATTGAAACAACTTTGCAAATCCAAAATGGCTGCCTTTTGCCAAAAAATTCAAAATGGCACCAAAAATGCCCCTTTTCAATATAAATCATATATTGATCCACCTTCCCCATCTATTTGATTAATCAGAGTTTCTATTTGCATTTTTGAGATGTGGAAAAATCAATACAAGCCTCTTTTCAATATCAAAAATGGCTGCCAGGTGCAAAAAAATCAAAATGGCGTCCAAGATGGCAACCAAAATAAACCATGATTGAGAAGGATCTCTTTGCACCACCAAACACCACCAAACAGGCCTCATACAGACACGATTCTGATGCCCTAGCCTATGTTTTCAGAAGCAAGGAGTCCATTTGAAACATTGTTGAAAATATTAGATTCGTTGGTTATGTTATTTGGCCGTGGCGGCCATTTTAAAATTCAAAATGGCCGTCAAGCTGTCATTTTGGCCGATATCTCCGTTTCTGAGACTATTAGACGTCTGATTCTGGTGTCTTTGTCTATGTTTTCAAGATCAAGGAATCCATTAGAGACATTGTTGACAATATTGGATCAGTTGGATTCCGTATTTGGCCGTGGCGGCCATTTTGAAGTTCAAAATGGCTGCCAAGCTGTCACATTTTGCCCATATAACTCTTCTCTAGGCCTTGTAGAGGCACAATTCCAGTGCCTATGTCCGTATTTTCAGGGTCAAGGAATCAAATAAGAGTAATATTGGATCAGAAGCTTGTGTCATTCGGTTGTGGCCGCCATCTTGAATTTCAAAATGGTCACCAAATTACGTCTATTTTAACCCATATCCCGGTCTATTAGACAGAAGCAAGATTGTGATGTCTATCCTCAAGTTGTAAGGGTCAATTAATACAATTAGAACATTAATGGTATTATTGGCTCATTTGGTTGTGGTAGCCATCTTGAATTTCAAAATGGCTGCCAAGCAAAAGTGGTTTGCCAATTCATAGCTCTGTAAAACACATTGCTGTGGGTGACTTATAAAGAAAATGTCTTTTAACATACAAGACATTGGGAAAACAGCATGGTCCCATAGCTAGCAAACGTGTCACTTTCTCCATCTATGTGATTAATCAGAGTTTCTATTTGCATTTTTGGGATGTGAAAAAATCAATATCTAGCCCTTTTCAATATCAAAGATGGCTGCCAGTTGCAAAAAAATCAAAATGGCATCCAAAATGGCAACCAAAATAGACCATGATTGAGAAGGAATCCCTTTGTTCGTGGTGGCCATTTTGAACTTCAAAAGGGCCGTCAAGCTGTCATTTTTGCCCATATCTCCGTTTCTGAGCCTATTAGACGTCTGATTCTAGTGTCTTTGTCTATGTTTTCAAGATCAAGGAATCCATTAGAAACATTGTTGACAATATTGGATCAGTTGGATTCCGTATTTGGCCGTGGCGGCCATTTTGAACAGGAGCTATGAATTAGCAAAACACTTTTGCTTGGCAGCCATTTTGAAATTCAAGATGGCTACTACAAGATCCACAACCAAATGAGCCAATAATACCATCAATGTTCTAATTGTATTAATTGACCATTAAAACTTGAGGATAGACATCACAATCTTGTTTCTGTCTCAGAGACTGGGATATGGGTAAATTAAACGTAATTTGGTGACCATTTTGAAATTCAAGATGGCAGCCACAACCGAATGAGCTACTGATCCAATATTGCTATAAATATTCTTATTGGATTCCTTGACCCTGAAAATATGGACATAGGCACTGGAATTGTGCTTCTACAAGGCCCAGAGAAGAGTTATATGGGCAAAATGTGACAGCTTGGCAGCCATTTTGAAATTTCAAAATGGCCGCCACGGCCAATTACGGAATCCACTGAGCCAATATTGTCACAATGTTTTCTATGATCCTTGATCTTGAAACATAGACACCGACACCAGAATCAGACGTCTAATAGGCTCAGAAACGAGATATGGGCAAAAATGACAGCTTGACGGCCCTTTTGAAGTTTCAAAAGGGCCACCACGAAACACATACCAAACCAAGATGCTCCATATATTATCACATGTTTCTAATAAATTCCTGATCCTAACAACATAGAAAAAGACACCAGATCAAACCTGCAAAAGGCTCAGAAACAGAGATAATGGCAAAAATGGACAGCTTGGCGGCCAGTTTGAAGTTTAAAATGGCCACCCCGGCCAAATAACATAACCCACGAATCCTAATATGTTTCAACAATGTTTCCAATGAACTCCTTGCTTATGAAAACACAGGCTAGGACACCAGAACTGTCTGTATGAAGCCTGTTTGGGGGTGCAAAGAGAATCCGTATCAATCATGGTCTATTTTGGTTGCCATTTTGGATGGCCCTTTTTGATTTTTTTTGTCAACTGGCACCATTTTTTTATATTGAAAAGGGTTAGATTTTATTTTTTCACATCCCAAAAGTGCAAATAAACTCTGATCAATCACATAATGAGGAAAGTGACACATTTGCTAGCTAGGGGGGGGAAAAAAAACCATGCTTTTTCCCAATGTCTGTATGTTGAAAGACATTTTCTTATAAGTACCACACTGCATGTGTTTTACAGAGCTATTAATTGAACAAAACAACTTTTCTTGGCACCATTTGAAATCCAAGATGGCTACCACCCCCAAATGAGCCACTATACCATTTAATGTTCTAATTGTATTTGACCCTTACAACTTGAGGATGACATCACAATCTTGCTTCTGTCTAAGGAGACCGGGATATGGGTTACAATACGTCATTTGGTGACCATTTTTAAATTCAAGATGGCAGCCAACACAAAACCGAATGAACACAAGCGTGTCTGATCCAAATTACTCTTATTTGATTCGATTGACCCTGAAAATATGGACATAGGCACTGGAATTGGCCTCTACAAGGCCTAGAGAAGAGTTATATGGGCAAAATGTGACAGCTTGGCAGCCATTTTGAATTTAAAAATTGGCCGCCACGGCCAAATACGGAATCCAACTGACCAATATGTCAACAAGGTCTCAATGGATTCCTTGATCTTGAACACATAGACAAAGACACACAGAATAATCTAATAGTCTCAGAAACGGAGATCTGGGCAAAAATTCCTTGGCGGCCATTTGAATTTTAAATGGCCGCCACGGCCAAATAGCCATAATCCACCGAATCTAAGTATTTTCAACTGTTTCCAATTGACTCCTTGCTTCTGAACCTAGGCTAGACACCAGAATCGGTCTGTATGAAGCCTGTTTGGGGGTGCAAAGAGATCCGTCTCAATCCAATGGTCTAGTTTGTTGCCATCTTGGACCATTTTGATTTTTTTTCACCTGGCAGCCATTTTTGATATTGAAAAGGGCTAGGTATTTGATTTTTTTCACATCCCAAAAGTGCAAATAGAAACTCCTGATTGATCAAATAGATGGGAAAGTGAGTCATATATGATTTTATATTGACAAGGGACATTTTTGGGCCATTTTGAATTTTTTGGCAAAAGGCAGCCATTTGGATTTTCAAAAGTTGTTTCAATCAATTTCTCATGCCCGAACCTAATAATAGACACCAAATTAAGAGAATAGGCCCTTATAAACTTTATTATGAATTTTGGACCCCCAAAATGGGAGCACCCCCCGAAGAGCACTTTGGCCTTTTTCCAATTAACGGCGCCCGGAATCGTGTTCCTCGAAAATTTTACCCTAGACATCAATCAAACATAAAGTGAACACCATTTCCCATTTGGGTCTGTGAGGCTGCCTACATGAATGTTTGGTTAACAAGGAGGAAAAACAAATTAAAGTCAACGGCCCATTCTACGCCGTCGCGCACAAGCATTTCAAGCTATTTGCGATGGGGCAACTATTCCTTATTCGCTTAAAACCCGGCGCTTCCACGGCCCGCTATACCATCTCGCTGTCCCGCACTAAACATTGTCTTTAATTCAAAAATAATTCGCTACTATTTTACCAATTTCACATTTGATGTAGAAACCAGTTAATAAATATAGTTTCCTACTCAAATTAGATATAACGTTTTTAGTTCCATATTTTTACGCTTAACCAAACGTGGAGAGTGATTCCAACACAAACAACTTTCATTATGCTTTATTCAATAAACCAATTCTGCCTTTCAATTGCTTTGCTATATTAATAGACCCTATGCAATCAACGAACCTTGGTCATTAACTAAAATCTCCCCTTGCCCTACGGTTGAAATACCAAGAGTATAAGATCACCTGTACAACTTGAGCATCTGTGGAATTCAAAAACAGGTGAATTTATTGTAGCCATCACGGTCATATAATGTGGCTCTCTTGCCACAGTTCAGTGGCTGCCCTATTTCCTAGGTTACTATTAGCCTGGTAGCTAGCAGACATTTGTCACACATCTCGGTACAAAAGGGTGTGATGATTAAATATGTAGACAGCCTAGCCTGACAGGGACCCTGAAACGTGATTCTTAAGGGGTGTTTCCAAAGTGGCACCCTTTTCTGACATACTTTTCGGACACCCTATGATTCGGATTCTTAACGGAATAAACCACATAACCTGGGTTTTATTCCGTTAAGGTCCGTTAAGGTTTCCGATTCATAGTGTGTCAGAAAATTATGTCAGAAAGTGGTGTCACCTTTTATGAACACCCATTCTTCGTGCTGCAGAATGGTGCCTTTAGGAGAGGGAGCCAAGACAAAGTTGTACAGTGTCAAATTTTTAAATTTGATCCAAACAATGTTGAAATAGTATACCACGTTATTTGTCTAACCAGAAGGATTCAGGAAGGTATAGTTGTACTATCTACAGCCTAATGTTCAGAGGTTAGGCTAAAACAGCAAATCAATAAAAAAAGGTCAATTCGTTGGATACGGGGTCACATTTTAAAAGTTTGCTCCGATTTGGATAAAAAAAATGGTGGCAAATGAATGGTGGAGCTTACCTGTGCCATTAAAATAATTCCTCTACCTCTCACGGTGATGGACAGAACCTAAAACTTTTAATGAGGTCTCACTTTATTTTGACATCTACTATAGTAATAAAAGCTTGTGCCCTAAAACAGAAACCTGTGCTTACCCGTCACCGGGATGTACAATACATTCGTTTTACAACGCCTCTATTTCCATCGGTTCTATTGAAGCTTCCTTCTTCAAGGCATCAGCAAGATAGGGAAAAGCGCAACATCTGGAAACTTCAGATCTGAAATAACATTGAAGCGTCATATCCAGAATCATACATTGATATGGACATTTTGCTAGTGTAAAGAGTGCTAGGTAGTTTAGCTTGAGATTTATGCCACACAGATTACAGTCTACTCTTCGACACCTCCACCGAAACATCATCAATTACACTAGCACCGGTCCAACATCACCAGTGTCACCTGGAACACCCCTATCATGATCCACCATCACTGCCCATTGTTTTAACATTGTCCAATGAGGACAACTTCACTTTTAAGTTTTCGTGTTCCCTAAAAGGTTATTAAACACATTATTTTATTATCAACAAGGGTAATATGAACTATAAAACCATTCTATGCCGAAAATTAATGAAATACAATTATTGCATTGTTGTTGTTTTTTTATCTAGAAGATTTTAGATCAAATTGATAAAATGTGAAATATTCGTTGAATGTGTAACCAGCTAAATCATCTTAGGGGTCCAATCTAGGGGTGTAATCGAAGTTGACTACTATACTCACTCTTGGCCTCTTGTACACACCACACACCCTGTATCCTGATGGTAATCGCAGACAAGAGCGTTATTAAGAGCTGCAGGAGGGGCGAGGCTGCTGCATTGGTCCTGTGTACATGAGCATACTGGGCTGTAGAAAGAAATACAAAATATATGCCGTTATTTGCAATAAAAATCGTATCCACATTTGCACGATTTTTCAGGAGAAGCATTTTGTGTGTATTAGTGATGTTTAAATAAAAAAAAACGCCTTTTGCACAAGATATATATATGACTTTCTTGCACTGAAGTTATTGTGCAAATTATAAAATAGTACGTTATAGAAAATTATTTTCATTTGTCAAACATCATTAACATCTATTTAAAGAATTTGTAATGCTCAAACATGTTTAAGTTATCGTGCAACAATATCGTATTATGCGTTCAATTAGCTTGATCAAACTGCAATGAATGTAAAATTACCCACATTTACCTATCTTATTTATAATCCATAAAACTTCACTTTTTTGCAATCACAAGACGATATTACAATAAAAACGTGAATTTCGAGCGCCCCCGCTCAGAACCCTCCCCCACCCGTCTCTCTCTTTCTCTCTCTTGATATCTTTAAGCAGAAGTGAATATAACCAAAATCATTTTCGTTATTTGGCTTTCTCAACTGCGGGAATGCTACGACATACCTGGGCTTGTCAATTAAGCCATCAATAAACCCGGCCACTTTCCCTCCGATTTGTGTCATTATTCCAGCCAAATGTCCACCTTCAAGTTGTTCTCGATCTCCTTGGATTGTCGGGACCTTCTTATTTTTTAGTTTTCGCCATTTCCCTATTTTCGCTTTTATTCCTTTCCCTAAACCGTTGCCTTGCACACTCTCGGCCACCTGTCCTGCGACTTGTTGTACAGTTTCAGCCAGATCCCCGTCTTGTTGTTCTCCACCATCTTGGTTTGTCGTTGGGACCTTCTGATTTTGTAGTCTTCCTCGCCATTTCCCGGCCAACTGTCCCGCGACTTGTTGTGCTGTTTCAGCCAAAGGTCCGACCTGTTGTTCATCACCTTCTTGATTTGTCGTCGGGGCCTTGTTGTTCTTGGGTCTTCTCCCTCGACCCCCTTCTGCTCTATTCCTTTCACCCAAACCTCCCCTTCTCCCAGCACCGTCACGTTTTCTACCACCGCCAGATCTTGCAGAAGCGAACGAATCCGCCAAACAGAGAATGATCATAAGCAACACAAGGATCCTTGATAGGGTAGGCTTCATAATGAATATCAAATGCACTGATATCTGAGATCGAAACAGTTAATGTATCAAAAATTACTGCTTATTCCCAACTGAAGATATCTCGCAGACGAATCTTGTGGTCTATCAGCTGTATCAATATTAATCACGGGAACTTTTCAACCATTAATAATTACCATTCAATTTGGAAAATCAACTAAATGTAATGTAATAAACAGAAAAAACCTTTTGACCAATTACGTTCTTTAGTAACCAAAGCACACACGCAATGAAAAACACGGGATGCCTGAAAATGCCACGTGCAATATCTCCAATTATTAACAATGTTAACCTGACATTATCTTAGTAGCATTGTACTGAGGGATGCAAAACGTTAGTTCTTCCACTGGACATATTTTGGGATATTAGCTTTAATTCCTTATGAGTATTCACATAGGTACATTTTTGCTCAATTTTGAATAGTCTTGCCCTTGCGCTGGGGTTTCTGCATGCTCTACGCGGTCCACTTTCTGCAACGTGTCCGTGGAATTACTCAATAGCCCTATATATTTCCAGTCGCGCAGCGATTTCTCTTTTGAAGCATGCTGTACACTGATCTTGGGTCAAAATCCGGTTGTTGCGCACGCTAGTCCGCTTGGTGCGACTGGAAGTATATCATGGGCATACTACTAATGTTTGGAACAAATTGTAGCTTCTGAAATGTTGTACTCATCAAGAGAAAACCAATGGCCTGAGCCTAGGCGTGTGTACACTAGTTCGAATACACCTCTTATGGTGATTCCAAATACTTGGAAAATAAAGTATATTTGACCTTCAACTGTGCATAGCCCTATCACGAAGTCACCCCTGTTGCGTGAAGATCACAGCTTTTACCCTTGATTAAGCAGCAAACATGCAATTTGTTGTATAAACATCATTAGCGATTGCGAAGTATTTTATATACCATGCGGTATTACGCACACAGTTAATAGCATGAAAGTAAAAAACGTAATAATCGGCAACCAATTCTGACGCAGTTTTGTTTAAAAAAATACCTTGAACATTCTATATTCGAGCTAATTTTACTGGTATAATAAAAAAAAATATGAACACGTACGTGTGGTCCAGTGGAAAAACGCAGAACTCGTGATCATCAGACCGTTTAAAATTGTGAGTTCAACGTGTTTTGGTCCTTGGGAAATATACTTAGTCTTTAATGCCTCGTCGACCCAAGCGATATTGGGGAGCTGTTTGGGTGATATTACAATCTAAGTGCTGACAGGCTTGTGCGCTGAGCCAGCTGCTACCTATATAGATGAAGCGAAATGATAGGGATGATTTTCTGATGGCAGCATAATAATAATTGGTAACTGCGATGCGCCGTGAGGGTTCCGTAGGGCGGATACGTGCGCGTTAGAAATTTGCATTATCTTTTTAACATATTCAATATTTATATGAAGACACTTTGCCAGCGTTTGCCTTTATTTTACCCACCCAACAACGCACTACAGCAGAATGAATCAGATACCAAATTAACGATTTTCTTTCAGCAAATATAAAGGCTATACTGTTTTGTTTTGATTTTTTTTTTAAATATTGAATGATTTTGGAAACCAATAAAATACTGCATGTGACACCATTTTGAAGTCACAAACAGACCAACACTGACAGAAGCACCCCTTTTTAAACTTTTGTCACCAGTTGCTGAAGTCATTTGTATATAAGAGGCCCCTAACATGTTTTTGTATTGACTTTAATGTGACAAGGTGACCAAAATGCAATTAGAGCCAGGCTGATGTCCAAATAAAGAAATAACTACATGCCCTTCGCGGGTTAGAGCTGTTGGAGATTTTAAAATCGTTTGCTCATGTAACATAATATGAAGAATAACAAAAAAAAACACAAAAAAAAGCATACGAAGAGAACCATTCGATACGAGAAAGAACGAAGAAGATACCAATATGAGAAGACGATTTACTAAAAGGTAGTAAATGACGACGACGACGACGAATATATATGATGATTTTTGAAAGTTTGATCTCGCTACGAATCATAAGCGTTTTCCTTTTGAACAGGTCAGTCAAACTGCTTAAATTAGATTTTTATACTCACGCTCAGTGTGCATTCTAAATGCAATTCAGCAAGTTGACGCATTGTCAAACAAACGGAAAGTGATTTAAAAAAATAAGAAATTTACTAGTATTCTTCATTCCAATAAGCATTCTAACTAGACGTAGTCTATGTCTAATATGACCTGATATTTTGCGAACAGATTTCGGCTTATGAAATATGTTTCGCAAAATATCAGGTCTATATAGGAGTTATCTTTGCGAAACAATTTTGTTGACAGTTTTCCACTCATAAAATGGATTTTTGACTTCTCACAGCTTCTTTTCTGTCTGCCCAAAACCTTTTCATTTGGATGACTGTTGGCCTAAGAGTACAGCTGATGTAGTTCCTGAGAACTTATGAAATGTTTTTGCAAATATAGGTCCTATTAGGAGGTGATATTTTGCGACAGATTTGTTGTAGTTTCCACTCGTCATGCCGCAAGGGTTGATTTTTTGACTCTGTAACGCTTCTTTTCGTCAAAATCCCTTTCATTTTGGTAATTATGTACAGCAGATGGAGTTACTAGAGAACTTTATGAAACTGTTTCGCAAAATATCAGGTCCTCTAAGGAGGTTTATATTTTGCAAACAGATTCGTTGGTTTGATTTCCACTGAAGATTTTGACTTTTAACTTCAAACCTGTCATCTAAACGATTGTTTGCAACTAGTGGTACAGCTGATGTAGTTATTTAGTGCTTCTGAAATCTGTTTCGCAAAATACCATGTCTATATAGGAGTGAAATGCGAAAGATTTTCTTTGTACTATTTGGATTTAAATTAACTGTAAGATTCTTCTGAAAATACTTTCCCTAGTTTTTGAGTCCACTTACATTACTTTGCATCTTCTTCCCAGTGTTTAATTTGTTTCTACCAATTCCCCCCCCCTCTTCCCGCTTAAAAGATCTATTTTCGTTTCGTTTCTTGCTCATAATATCATAAGCCTTTATTGCTTTTCCCTAACATCTCGATCGAAGCATACTTGATAGGCCATTCAGTCATATGAAATGCGTTGGCAGGAGAGGTGTCAATTCTGTCTACATTGTATAACAATGGATCTTACAACAACATCGCATCTTCGCACTTCGTTGTTTAATGTTTGATAGTAAAGCATAACACTGCATTTTCTAGAAGCGGTCCACAATTTTCACAAATTTGGAAAATTAGGGTAATGGACTAGTAAACTTAAACCTTTTGAATGTTCAAAACAACCCGACTTTCTCTATGTTCGCATAAAGGAGTCTTGATTATTGTCGTATACCGACAATAGTCCGCTGAACACGTCATTCAATATGAAAATAGCAGGGACTAACGCCATGTTCGTGTCACGCTGGTCCATTAGCTGTTTTCCGTTGGGGATCACACAATCAAGATAGCCTCATTTTTCGTGCTATGGTGCTCTTTCATAATTCACAAACAAAACAGAATACCACTTTTCAAGGGCTGTCGTCGTTGAATTAGGATCGGGGATCCCCAGGATCCATCAAATCCTTTTACAAAATCCCTTTTTATTACGCATGCACACTTTTTGAGCTTTTTTTTCTTTAGCTACTGCCTTAATTCACACACATAAAAATCAAACATAAACAAAAAAAAAAAACAGTACAACATAAAAAACTGATTACTCCAGTGAAAGATATTTTAATCTACATTCAAAAATCCTAGCAATACATATCAGGACCTGTCCCAATAAAAACTATACAATCAAACTAAAAATGATAAAAATATAAACTGTCATTTTTGCCAGATATTTTGACTTATATTTTGTTAGACAAGATCATAAGCTAAATCCTCGCTTTTATTCAGCCAATTTGATGGACCCTAAGCATAACAGAGATTGTGTCAGTTGAACACAAAGGATTAAATACCACATGGGCCATTTTTTCCACCTTAAAGGTTTCAAGAAACTAAAGGTAAAGGCATGTAGCATCATTTGAGATTAAACCCTTTGAACAAAAGAATTGTACAGATCAAAGTGAATGGTGTTATCATGGCATTGAACTAATCATGTATTAATTTTTCAGTGAAAGCACCAGAAATTATTATGTTGTGGGTGAAATGAGGGACTCACTCCACTCTCAGGGGTACAAGAATCATGAAATTTAAGGAATTGGGGGGAATTTGACTGCTGAAACTAAGGTAACAGCCTACAAGTTTGTTGAGGACAAATGTGTGGACAACGCGCTAATGTGGAGGGACACTTTACCCTTCCCGACCCCTATTCGCCCACTTTCTCCAGATGCCAGGGAGGAATAGATGAGAGAAACAGTGTAACAAAGAGCAATAAAGGAAAGGATGGGTGTGTTCAACGGTCTCAGTTCCTTCAACAAGGGTGTTTTTATAGTTTACCTTCTGCTGAAACCAGGAGTAAAGCTGAGACAACAAGACTGTTTGAATTGGAATTTTCCCAATGCTACATTATTTACTGGCAATTGCGACATTATAAAAGTTATAATTAGTTATATCCAAAACAGCACTTTATACCTACTTTTATTTTAGTTTTCAATAAAGAATGTTCTTGAAGGTGATTTTCAATGGCAACTTGTTGATATCAGGATAGCCGAAACTGGCCCAACAGGGTTTTTCAACTGTCTCAGATAATTAGCCATAACTCTGAACCATACCCCCAATTACACCACTAAAATTCTCATGAAAGCGGAACATCCTAAAAAAATCACTAAACTCCATTGGAATGAATCTTAAATTTTTGGCCAAAAATCAATCTGATGTAGTTTTTTTTTGGGACAGTCTGTATTGGGACAACCCACCACGCAAGGGTAAAAATTAACCTGACCAAAATATATCCTCAAAACAACCCAAGCACGCAGAAAACACTTAAAAAAAAAACCCCTTGCAAAAATCTTAAATGTCCACCAAACCAGACATACTGTATTGTGTTCCCTTCATGCCGGATGATTTGGTGGGGATAGATAAAATCCACCATATAATTAATAGTCTGTCCCATAAAATGCACCCATAAATTTTAAGAAAATATACAAGCATTATAGTACAATGGGGGGGGGTCCCTAAAAACGACCATTTCACTCAGCCCAATTGGGGCCATACACCTATAAGGCCCCATCACCGACTTGTACACGATTCTGAACACCTGGCATATCAATCTTACACAGCACTTTGATGTTTCCATGATACATTAACAAAATGCATAATCCACTTTTTCCATTAATCCAAAAAACATCCAGAAAGACCGAAATCATCCCTATCATAAAGTACGACATAGCTCGGCTCAATGCGCAGATCAGTCCAATTATTGCATCAAAAAGTTTTAAAAAACAACCTGACCCTATTGGACAAGACTCCCACTTATGAAAATGAACTGGTATTATATTTTTTCTTTGAAGCATTCTTGTCTTCCAATTGATGTACATGGTCAATATGGTGGAGAAAGTGTTAAATCTATAGTTGCATTTTGATTTACACTATATATGAATTGCTTGGCTAGCCATTATGACATAATTGATTGCAGGGAGATTACATATTTGAAAACCAAAAAAGCATGTTTCCTTCCATACTGTACGCATGCACATTGAGTGTTTTTCTTTAATCCAAGACAACACCTGTCCAAAGGATTGAACAATTAACAGTGAAAAAAAAAGTTGTCTCAGAGTTCCGATATCATCGCACAGAAGTTACAATCATTATAATCTATAGCACCAATGTTAAATTTAACAAAAAATCATTTTGTTTTTTTTTTTTTTTTTTTTTAAATTTAAAATGAAATTCCTAGTTTTTGAATCTATTTGCGCATTTCTAAGCCACGATAAAGATATTTGAACCATTTTAATTGTACTTTTGAATTAAAATTTTTCCCCATTTCTCATAATTCTATTAGGAGGAGTGGCGATAATAATCAAGAACTTGTTTTTTAAGGCAATTTATTTTTATTCTTACTCCTCAATATAGCAAACAGTTGATCAATACCGGGACAATCCAGGGTTCAGCATGAGCAGTAATTTAATGCTAGCCTTTCCATTCCTAGGAATGGCAATATAAGTTTGTAATACTGGAACCATTATATTGCTATAGAATTTATCCCTCAAGCTTTTTAAACATTCAACAATTCAATTAAAATTCCGACATGATGTCTTTTATATACACATACCAGATCTAAACAGTGTTTCCAGAAGCCCCCTTTTTATCAATTTTAAATATATAGAATTACAACCAAGATTATCTCATTGAGAATATTGGTCTCATCCGGTTTCTTAAATGAATGGTGCCCAAACCTTTCCACGTATCTTTTACAAAGGGTTCTTAATATGTTCTATAAAGAGCTCAGTGTTTTTCTGAAAATTACATTTAAATACAGTCACCCACCGCACCGCCAAAAGCTGAAGTGAACTTGTAAACACAATTTCCAATTAGCATCATTGATTTATCATAAAACCGCTTGATCCAGGCAATTTTTAGAACATTAAAAAATGGATCTACATCCGGCATCGTTAAACCTCCCCTTGAATAGGGAAGGACCATAGTCATTCTCTTAATCTTATCTGAAGCCCATTTCCCAAAAATGATACAATACTATCAGCCCTTGACAAAACTGCTCTGAAGGGTTGAACTGAAAAAGGATTACAAATCTTGACAACATCAAAAGTTTTGATCAAAGTAGCTTACCCAACAAGGTAAGATTTCTCATCTTCCCATTTGCAGGGTTTTTTTCTTTTATATCACAAGTCCTTATTGAGTTAACAATCAATCATATGTTTTCATATATCATGAAGATATGCATACCCAAATAAAAAATGTAATCGTTTGACCACTTCACTGTTCTATTTTCACAATGAACAACATTATTCCTCAAACTGCAGCCTATAAATCGTGCTTTTATTATAATTTATATGCAAAAAGGAAATATGACAATTTATCCAAAAGCTCCAATGTTTCCTGTAAAGAATCACTTGTACCATCCAATATATAAGGTGTCCATCTGCATACTGACTTATTTTATATCATAATCTTTTATCACCACTAAGGCAGAAGAAGCTTTTGAGCTTACCGTGTCACAGTATTCGCTGATACAGACCCGTTATATTAGAAGAATACGACCGTTGCCAAGTCAACTTGCTCACACTAACTTTGGTTCGAGCCACTGATCAAACATGATAAGACAACCCAAATCGTATGGCAAATCATACTTCGGAACAGGTGCTTGCGCGTGATAGGCTTGAACCAGTAACCAAGGATATTAAATTGAACACATCAGAGAATAGTGTACAGACAATCGTGGATCCTGGGTTCCACCGGAAATCAGTTCTTTAATGAAATTCCTACCCACAATGCACCAACGATGTACCAAAACAGTTAATTCTCACCAATTAGAAATTTGGGAGCACTCTGTGCGGTTATTGCTTTTAGCTAAGAACAATCAGGGAGAAAGTTACTTATTTTAAATCAGTCTCCTTAGTCAAACTGGATTTTTTTTTATACTTCACGCGCCGTTGTCTCAGTCTACATGGTTAAATGCAATCAGCAAGAGTGGCCATTACAAACTGATTTAAAAAAGAAATTCTTAGATTCCTCAAATAAACACTTGAACTCGAGATCATCAAGAAAAATGGAAAATTACACTTCATCAGGGTTCCTATATTTATTTATCAGATTCCGCATTACTATAGACGGTACAAATATGTTTTGTCCGCCGATGGGAACAACTAATCCCAGATATTTCGGGCAATACAGAAGTATATTCTGCTTTATCACCTTCATCTCGAAGCATACGTGAAAGGCCATTCTGTCATATGCTATCGTTGCAAGGGGAGGTATCTATATGTGTCTACAATTACAATGTCTTGTCACGATGCTTAAGACAGTGTCTGCATTTGTTGCAAATATTATGCAGAATATTTGCACGATAATTGAAGGGTTTAATTGCGTGACTTTGCTATCTCAGGCAGAGTATTGCATGTGGGGGGGGGGGGGGGGTAATCATTTGTGATTTTAATTTATATTGGCGGCATGAGATGTTTTACAAACATCAAAACTGCTTTCAACTACTTACTTAAGCACCTGCATCATCCTCTTCTGAAATTGTAAACGTGTCGAATTCCGGAATTGCATTCTCACGTAAAGTATACAATAATATTATACATAAAATTCATACATACGAAACGAGGTAAATATAATGGAATATAAATGGTATATTTTCGATTTATTAATTCTGATAAAAAATCTTTTTTTACAGATAGTACCAGCTTATATGGACATTTGGACGAATGTAAGTGTTTTTGTAATGGAACTATTCGGCTTCAAGAAATTTTCTTGCAAGGGGAATACAATGACATTAGAATTCCACAAAGTAACATAGAAATTAGAGACAAAACATAGTTTTCAAATTTGGAACCAAGGGAGCCATATAAACGGCCCCGTTTGGGAGGCACATATCAAAATGCTCTGATCCCGTTTAACTATACGGTAGAATTACTGGAAAGTTGGTTCTCTTATTATCTAAATGGCCGAAAAACTCAATTCAATTAGGCATAGGTTTTCGTTCAGATCCTGTGGGTGGTAGATTGGGGAGATAGATGAACAATAAATAATAATAATATATTAGCTTTTATAAAGCGCCAGTTCATTATAGATCACCAGGCGCTGTTGCCTATTATAACGCTGCAGTCAGGAAATCGTCAAATCATTTAGCCTGCATATAGGCCGGCAGTGGCCAAGGCACAATCCTATCAGCACTTAGATTGTTAATATTCCCCATAACAGCTACATGAATATCGCTTGGGTAGAGAGGCAAGGGAGGTAAAGTGCCTTGCCCCCAGTGCACAACACATTGGCCCGCAGGGGGCTTCGAAACCCACAACCTTTGGATCATGAGCCCGGCAGTCAAACCACTGGACCACATGTGCCCTCAACAACCCCTCAGCCCCAGAATAAGGACAATATGCCAATTGAATAAGTCAGGAAGTATGAAGTAAAGAGTGGAAGAAGAGGTACTTGACAGAGAGGTTAAAGAAATGGAAATAGCCCGTGCAAAAAACAGTCATGAGCTTTTTAAGAAGGTAAAGCAGCAAGCTGGGAAACCCAGAGCCCACCCAAATCAGCCAGCAGCTACAAAACACAGATGGTGCCTAAAATAACGGCCCTGCAGAAGGTGATGAGAGTTGGGAAGAATTTCAACAACATCTGAACACTCACTTCCCAACTCCCAAGAGATAAAAGTATTCTCCACTCCATACCAGACGTACCCCCCAGTTATTATACCTCAAGTATTCCTTTCACAATTGATGAGGTAGAGAAAGCCATCAAGTCTTTGAAAAACAACAAAGCCTGTGGTTGGGACAAAATAGCTGTTGAAACCTTGAAAGCAGGTGGACTACCTATGAGAAAACTTTTTTTGAAGATAATAAATGCTGCCTGGTCGGAAGGTAAAACTCCTGAAGACTGGCGTAAAGGCCTCATTACGCCAATATTTAAGAAGGGGGATAAGCTTGACCCGGCCAACTATAGAGCTATCACTTTGCTATCTATCCCCGGGAAAGAGTTCTGTCGAATGGTTATGAATAGAATCCAAGAAACCATTGATAATCATCTGATGGAGGAACAGTGTGGTTTTCGAAGTTCCCGAGGTACCACAGATGCTGTGTTTGTCGTGCTGCAGATCATTGAAAGGCTAGGGAACGGCGTATACCAATTCATTGGAATTTTGTCGATTTCAAGGCAGCTTTTGACACCATCTGGAGAGAGGTTCTTTGGAAATGTTTGCGCTCCATTGGAACAGACAAAGTTCTAGTTGATCTAATAGAAAGCATGTACAAACAAATCAAATGCTCAGTTATGGTGAATGGCAAAGATCACTGAATGGTTCGAAGTGGTAGTTGGTGTAAGACAAGGATGCCTCCTCTCTCCCAGTCTTTTCAACCTTTTCTTGGAATTTGTAATGAAGGACATCCAGAAATTGGATGGTGGAATCCAGATGGGTAACATGTGCATTAACAACATCCGTTATGCAGACGAAACAACACTCATGGAACTTGTCTTTGAAAAGCTACAAGTTTCTACAAATGAGCTAGAGAAAGCCTGCAGTCGGTGGGGAATGAAAATCAACCCTACGAAATGCAAGATCATGTCAGAAGACCCACGAGACATTACACTTAACAATACACCAATTGATAAAGTGAATGACTTCATCTTTCTGGGCAGCAGTGTCCCATCTGTAGAGGCCGATGTAAAACGCCGAACCAGACTTGCAGCGTGGGCTTTTGGAAGACTAAAAAGCTCCATTTGGTCTAATCAGGACATCTCAAGGTCACTCAAAGTGAGGATTTACCGATCCCTTATACTCCTATTGCCATCTATGGGGCAGAATCGTGGACATTCCGTAAAGCTGAAAAAAACAAGCTCGAAGCTTTTGAAATGAGGTGTCTCCGGGTCATCCTCGGGGTGCGTCTAATGGACATGATAAGAAATGAGGAGATCAGACAAAGACTTAACATAACAAAGACCATCTTAGAAGAAGTCTGCAATCGCCGTATGAAATGGTTCGGTCATGTTGCCAGAATGCCAGACCATCGATTCCCATTCCAAGCCTATAAGAATGACTTCACTGCCCGTAGACCTCCAGGATGCCCTCCCATGAGATGGAAGGATCAAGTCCAACACGATGTGGGAATGCCACTAGAAGCAGAAACATCTGGCCCAAGGAAGATCTGAATGGAGGAGGACTACTCGTAGGAGAGCGAAGGGACACACCGTCCTATGCCTCTAAGTCAAAGTAAGTCACAGGGCTCTGTTACTGGTTCTGTCGATTTCATCCTGTTCAGTGCCCCACTACAGGATAGCATTACTGCCTGCAACGGTGTTCAATCAGTTCTCTACCTGACTTTCCACCACGGGGATCGTAAAAGCAGCCGTGAAGAAGATGGAATCATGCATTGCAGACATCAGAGATGTTGTACTTTCGGTCTCACTTAAACAGATCGAGTAGTAACTGTCAGGCAATCTCAGCCAATAACCATCATGATCGGCAATTCTGTCATCCGTGACATTTTTTGCCACTTTTCAAAAATCACGAGGCAGACCCCTACCTTGTGCTTACGGGAAAGTGCTCCTCGATCTAACACAAATACCACCACCTCGTTTTTGTTTTTTTTGGTTTTTTTTTTTTGCGGTGATTGTCAGGTTGCTAGTCATTTTGCTTTAGGTAGATTAGGTAGGGTAGAGGCATTTGAATCCAGAAAGATCAAGACTTCACCGATGTCGCTGTGGTGTACATACACACAGATCCTCTAAGCTTACGATTCAAGTGTTTCCCCATATTCTTAATATGGAAGGCACTGGGTTGTTCTTTCGCTTCTTCTTTCTTTTGGTTCAAAATATTTTTGGGTTTATACTGGTTATTCTTTGTGTATAAATATTGTATATGATATTTGTTTTTACATAGAATATTATCATTGCATTTGTATCGGCGATGAAAGTGTCTTTTGCCTAAATGGCTCAATCGGCACCCACTTTTGCCGTGAGTGACCTTACGCGGTCATGACCAGGTTGTCCTAGTCCTTGAAGAATTTGTGAGATTCCGGCGCAAGCAAAATGGGCGAAATATACATCTCTGGTGGCCACAGGATCGTGCTCCTTCACATCGAACAAGAATTGTGACAGCTCGTTTACAACAGTTATTTGGAAACCGAGTGATGGCCTTAAACCATCAGGTAGAATGGCCCCAATATCATTAGATAATCATCATAATATTGGCAGCTCCTCCAGCAAGTACACAACTCCTCTGGAAAGTCTGGATGACCTTAACAGACTGAGGATTGTTGTGTTTAGTACTGTTTGTAAATAAAGGAGTTACGTACAACATTGTTTTTATTTATTTAGTCAGGTAATTTTAGGTTGGCCTCTAGAGCATTGTGTTTTACTTGTAAAATAATTAAAATAAATTACAAACCTAAGCGATTTGTTTTGGGGTTTGCTTTACATTCTTTTACTTGAGCATTTCTTGTAATATCTTGTCAGCACAATAGAGGATGTTTCAGGTTTTTGTAATGAGTTTTATAGCATTTTATAGGATCTCTTTCTTTCTTGGTTGATACTAAATCGTAATTCCTCTTCCATTTACAGATTTAAGTGGTATAGTGCGCAAGATTGAATTGATGGTCATCACAGCAATTGGGAAGCACATATTCAAAGCAAATAACATTCGGTAAGATGGCTATTCGAAACACTTTCAGTTTCATCCTGAAACATTTGGTCATACTCATGACCCTTAGAATTCACAATAACATAGTCGCTAATGGAATTGTTGCCGCCGCTCAATTTCTAGTAGAACCTTTGTGGAATATCAATGGTAGCAGTGTGACGTCATGTGTAATTGACGAACGAAACATCAGCGAAGGTGTGGTACAACTTTGGGGAAATCAATATCACATTTGCAGTGTTCATGTAACCACATCACCAGAGTCATTGATTCGTGTGGAAGTCTCCAGTGAAGATCATGATATTTCCGATGAAATATTTACCCTTTACATTGAGAGAGAAGGAGACTTGGGCCAATGCCCTAATAAATATGTGGTATTGAATCAGCAAGCCGAAGTGTGTAATGCTATATTTATGCACAAAATGCTGACGGTAAGTTTGCAAGGTGAAGCTAGTGTGCTTATTAGTCAAGAATCACTTTTAGAACCAATACCATTGTGTCCAGAATTTAAAGACATCAGTGAAGAGTCAAGTCAACTAGTAAAGTCGTCTCAATGCAACAATGTTAAAGGATATAATAAGACGATCGCATGCCACCCTTATTATTTTGGTGTTACAGGAGAATGCTGGATTGATTTCCAAGAAAACTGCCCTGCTATCCTTGGTAACAGAGAGGTTTTATTTCTTTGTCTTGGAAATGACATAATTCAAAACGACCATATTATCATCTACCCCGTTGATATTTCTGTTTTAAACCTAGCCGAAAATAATATTGTGCAAATTAAAGTCAATTCCTTTTTAGGTTTGGGCAATGTACAGAAACTAAATTTTGAATGGAATAACTTGGAACGGTTGCAAAGAGGCGTATTCAATGGGTTAGATAACCTGCGCTCTTTGAGGCTTGAATACAATCAGTTAATGACTATCGAATTAGGAGTATTTCAAGGTTTGTATAATCTATATGATTTGAAACTTCATGGTAATCAGTTAAGCGAATTACATGAGAGTTTGTTTCAAAGTTTAGGTAAACTTTCTCATCTAGACCTTAGTTTAAATTTGCTGAATGTATTATCAGATCAAATCTTTCAGAATCTTACAAAATTAACAGAACTACACCTTACTGGAAATGATTTAGTTGCAATAGATAAAGGAATGCTGAAAGGACTGGAAATACGAGTGCTCAACCTTGCTTTGAATATGTTAATAACAATGCCACCTGAATTATTTCAAGGTCAAAGTAATCTGGAAGTTTTGTCACTCTATGGGAATAAACTGGCTTTGTTGGACGTTGGTGCGTTTAGTGGTTTATATAATCTTGTTACACTAGGACTCAATATCAATGAATTAACTACACTGCAAGTTGGCTTGTTCCAAGACCTAGGTAATCTGCAGGAATTGTTCCTCTCAACAAACCGCTTCAGATCATTTGATGTAAATTTGTTTCACACCTTGAGCAATTTGACTTCGTTGGATCTTGGTAGGAATTTCTTGCGTGAAGTAGTAACTGACTGGTTTGTGAATCTAGATAAATTAAATGATCTGAATCTTGGTGGAAATCAGTTGGTGACTTTGCAAGCTGACGTATTTCGAGCCATACCTAGCCTAACTGAGCTTTCGGTTTCAGATAATATGTTACGTACTTTGTCGCCAGAATTATTTCAAGATGTACGAAATATAAGAAACTCAATCTTATGAATAATCTTTTAACTACGGTAGACACAGACTTATTTCAAAATTTAGAACAGCTTGTTACACTTCTAATGTCAAAAAATAAACTTACCATATTAAAAGCCAACTTATTTCGGCATTTGGGCCAGCTAACCTTCTTATATTTAGAAATAAATCAGTTGAGAAAATTGCCTGGAAACCTCTTTACTAGTTTGAGAAATTTACAAGTTCTCGATTTACACTCTAACAAGTTAATCACGTTACCTGCTGACTTATTTCAAGATTTAATCAAATTGAGGTTTTTATATTTGAACGACAATAAGCTAACGATGTTGGATTTTGTTGTATTTCGAAACGTTATTAATCTTGCATTGATAGACTTGTCTAGAAATAAGTTAAACACAATCACAAATGTCAGGAATCTGACAAACTTCATTTTCCTGAACTTGAGAAATAATGATTTGACGTGGGTAACTGGAGATTCCTTCTCAGGGCTCTCTAAAACATCCGAATTGTATGTAAGTCAGCATGAGATTTGTGTATGTTATGTACCAGAAGAGTTTGATCATTGCAATGCAGGGAGTACAAGATCCCCGTATCTCACATGCAATAGGTTGTTATCCGACAGGGTCTTAGCGGTCGTTATATGGCTCATTGGTGTAAATGCCTTGGTCGGAAATGTTTTCGTCTTAGTTTGGAAAATGAGAAATGCAGAAAAGAACAAGGTGCAAAGCTTGTTGCTTGGCAATTTAGCTGTGTCGGATTCCCTGATGGGTATTTATATGCTGATCATTGCATCCGCTGATATCTTCTACAACGGACACTTTCCCATGCAATCTGAAAGCTGGAGATCTGGCATTACCTGCAGAATTGCTGGGGCGCTATCAATAACATCATCTGAAGCATCTGTGTTTTTTGTTACATTGATTAGTATTGATAGATTTATCAATCTTGAGTTTCCGTATACTACAAGAAAACTAAGCAGGCATTCAACCGTAGTAACAGTTGCAGTGATATGGATTATTTCCTTGGCGTTAGGCATTGTCCCATCCATTTTATCTGGAGTCAACTTTAAATTTTATGACAACTCTCACGTTTGCATAGGTTTACCGTTGGCATTAACTAAAATGTACTCTACTAAAGAAATGACCAAGTACGTTTTTGACTGGGTACTCTTGACCACCTACAAAAAGACTAGCTACCTGACAAATTTCCAAGGTCTGACCTATGGTTTATATTTTTCGACGGTAGTCTTTCTCGGACTCAACTGTTTTTGTTACTTGATAATACTTGCTTGTTATGTAGAAATGGTGAGAGTTGTGAAGAGGTCAACAAAACAATCCGGACGCACCAGGGCCATGCAAGAACAAATCAAACTTACCGCTAAGGTCACCGCCATTGTCGCCACTGACTTCTGCTGTTGGTCGCCTGTAATTATTCTCGGGATTTTGGTTCAAACTGGGGTAGTAGAACTTCCCCCTTCAGTATATGCTTGGTCAGTAACCTTCGTGCTGCCAATTAATTCTGCCATCAATCCATACCTGTATACCATTGCAGATCTCCTCTCGAATTACAGGGAGAAAAAAGCTAAACGAGCGAATAAAGAACTAGCAATGAAATAAAATCATTTGCGAGTTATTAAAATTACTTTTACATGTATAAATACTTCATTTTTCAAAGTGCTTTCAATTATATGACAATATCAGCAGAAATTTAACTTTTACAGACTGTAAATTTAGTCTGCATTTTCTGTAAAATCATTTACGATAATAACGTGAACTTCAGACAAAAGGGCCTTTGAGTTAGAGGTGGGTGGTTTGAGGAGGAGGGGTCAACCAAAGAGGACATGGAGGAAGCTGTATTTAGCAAGTGGAGGAGGAGAGTAGGAGGGTTGGGTTGAGGATGGGGGTGCATTGAATCGGGTGAAGTGGAAGGAGGGAGTAAGGGCGATTGCTACGAATGTGAGGTGAATCCGGCTACCACCGGTTGCGGGGACAAAACCGGATTTAAAACTTTGGTTTTACTACTACTACTACTAGACAAAGGCCTCTATGATGGTATATGGTATGTATAAGTGACATTTAAAAAAATGTGTAAAATCGCTCGTCGAGATATCCAGAAATAACGAGATAACCCATCCTTAAAGGCTGACGCAATTTATTGCAGAATTATTAAGCTAAATATGCCTATTTAGGTGTAGATACGACTTTGTTGCACTAAAAATTGAATTTCTGTTGAGTGCAACAAAGTCGCAACTGGTAGATACTACTTTGTTGCACGAGACGGGAAAACTAGTATGTAGATACCACGTTTTATTTTATGTAAAGCGATGGTTTTGAAAAAGGTGTATAAGTAAAAGTCGTAACTGGTAGATACGACTTTGTTGAATGACACGGGAAATCATATGTGTAGTTAACCAATTCTTAATTAGCTGTCCTAAGTGGGAAATAAAATATTTATAATACATCTTAAAAATACATTTTCATCGTGTGTAAGAATTATTTTCATTCGAAGAGTCAAAAGAATGAAACACAAAAATGCTTCTTCTGTAAAATCATGAAAATGTAGATACGACTTTGTTGCACTCAAATGACGATTTATTTCAATTATCATATAGAGTATTATAAAAACACGAAGAAACAGATACAATGACATGGAGGAGGTGGACGAAAGGCCAAAACCAGAAGATGATCACCACACTTCAAATATTGCACACTAATTTACATAAAGAATTGATGTTTATATTTAAAGAGACACTGGCACATTTGAAAAATAGCGCGCCCTCAAGATTTTGCAAAATCGATATTTTTGCATGGTTGTAAGGCTTTTATATAGATAGAGAGGCAAAACGTTACGTCATCTTTAGAAATTCATCGTCTCGCATGTTTTGCCGACCACAAAGAAAACATAGAGTACCAACAATAGAAAGCAATTTTTTTTTTTTTTTTTTTTTCATTCGTTGTGTGGCCATGGGTAGGACAAAATTTAACCACCCAATAGCACCCAACATCCAACAACTGATATTTTGCCGGATTGTTTGTATCGAATTGACATTATGTGTGTATACAAGCACCCAAACTAATAATTATTCCGTGCAATATTCAAAATGTCAGCGCCCAGCACGGACGACTGGTTTTGAATGGGCTTCACCCCCTTGGTTGTAAGGCTTTTATATACAAAAGCCCTCACCCGAAATGATTAAGACCAAATCAGCTTCCTAATGGGCACGCTATGGCACACTGTTTTCAATGGGCATTGCAGTGTACTGGGACACGAACACGTGTACCACAATCAATACTGCAAGTAGGCTTTCTCGCTCATTCAGTCGGAAAACCTCTTTGTGTCAAATCAATACACACGTATTATTGCGTTGTACCACACAGTGACCATTGAAAAATCCCAAACTGCAACTTTTGGTTTGGGGGTTTGTGTCTTTCGGGCGCTCTATCTCAGCCATTTTTGCACGCTTTTTTTACTAGCTAGGTGTTAAATGAAAGACCAAGACCTAGGCAACAAAATGTATATTTCGAAAACTTTCAAAATGGTCTGACTTTGGCACAATACTGATCGAAAAACATGCCGATATACTTTTTGTGCCAGGTGTATGTATACTCTTACGGATGGTATTCCTAAGATAATCATAATTTTATCTGTGTGTGTTGTATTTTAGATGCAAGTTTTGATCCAACATTGACAAAAAGTCGTTAAAAGTATTTGTTATATCCTTGGGATCGGTAATATATGTATCCTTTTGTTTTGAATTTACTTTGTTGCACACTTGCACCTATTTGATGTCTCCAAATCACCCAGCATATGTTTCATGCTTCCACTGTCAAATTCAATTAGGTCTTCTCAGGCAGAGCGCATTGTTTAATCTGTCAGGCTTTTTCTCGTACTTGCGAGCATTCGATCTGAGCTTTATTTAGGGAAAGGCTAAAGCCACAAAACACAAAGCAATTTAATCAAGGCGGTTGGTCTGACTAGCACACTAAATGTCAATAATACAATACAGTGTGAAAAATAAATAACATGATTGTCGGTTCTTAGCAGACCGTCTTGATCAAGACTAGAGTTTCACTTGCATTGGATTTGGCCTTTTGATACAATGGACAATTTTGTTGTACACCATGACATGACACAGTGTGCAATCTTGGTTTCAATGACTACAAAAGTCTGTGCATTTTTCAAAGACACTGCAACATTTATAATCCTTTAATAAAAAGACTTATTTGGGATTGTTACATCTATATACGGAAAGTGCCAATTACAGAGTATGTTTTGTAAATATGTGTTGTTACCCAGATATAGCTAGATATCCAGACTGTGTAACATAAAGAGTCAATAGTCTCATTAATATAATAGACGATTTCCGTTAATCCCTAAGTTGAGCTCGAATAGGACCACTTCCCGTGAAGGTTTGCGTTTACTTTGAATCTGCGCAGCTGCACTCACTAGGCAAAAGATCTCGGATATTGGTCCTATTGAAGTCAACGGGGGATGACATGTCACCTTGTCAATCAAGTAGTCTCCCATTAATTATATTTGAGCTGTATTCCGTTAATGTATTTAAGTATACAAAAGAACAACCCTTGGTCTACTCTCTCTCTCTTTAGGCCCAAAATTTAAATTACTGTTTTTAAAGCACTATCCTACAATTAAGGGACTATATTAAGCAAATTGTGCTTTTCATTTGCTTCAAGTTTGACTTAAATCTGACATTCTGTTCCGAAGTTACGCCAAGTTTTGTTCAACAATGTTTGCACAAAAACAATTTATTTTGTTTTCCTTTATTTGATATTTCTATGTATTTTATTGTTTTGCATGGCCATTCTCGAACAGTTCTTATAAAATTTCTTGTGTAAATTTTACATATTTTTGTATAAAACTGTCCTAAATCATCTGTTGTTTGTTTACGTAGCTATTTAATATACCTTAAAAAGAAAGTAAGGAAAACGAACATTAATTCATTGATTAATGATCATTAATTAAGCTAAAATTCACATTAACTTTAAAAGGTATTTTTTCTCAAATTGGTACTTTGATTTGACACACAATCTTCGAAAACCATTTTCATTATTTCTCAATGTATTTTCATCATTTTTGTACCAAAATAATCAGTGTTGTTATAGAAATAAAATGACATTCCTGAAAACCCTTTTCCCCTACATTTCTAGGGCTTTAGCCCCCTCTTTGCCTTTAAGCTGCTTAAAAAATCTCATAATTTTAGGTTTTTGTAGGAAGTCATTTTATTTGTTGAAAATTTTCCAATTCTGAGAATATCATTGGATTTTATCTGTTGAAAGCTTTAATTGAAATTTGATATATAAACGACCATGGTAGGTGCTATACTTACTGATATATTTTTATTTGAAATAACCTTGTTTTTGGTTCGATAATTAATTATGCTAATTAACTAGATGACAGAATGCATGAAAAAAGCATGCAAATAATTAGGCAAGTGATAAACTATAATAAAATAGTGAAAAACCATAGAATTCCTTTGTTTTGCTAGACTCATGCTCTAATTGTAGGGTAGTACCTTAAAAAGATTTAGCGATTGGAATGAAAACCTCCTAGTGATCACCGCATGAGCAATAGAGCCTCCAGAATACGGCGGTTGGTATACAAAAGACTTAAAAAAGTACTTATTTGGGATTGTTACATCTATATACGAAGTGTGTTTGTAAATATGTGTTGCTGATTACCCAGGTTAGCTAGATATCCAGACTGTGTAACATAAAGATCAATAGTCTCATTAATAATAATAGACGATTTATACAATAGGAAATACTATTTATTAACAAAAAGAACAGTCTTCCTCTAGCCGCTTGTGTATTAGGTTCAATTTCGGGATCAGGGAAAATTGACTATTTGGGACCTCTCCAAACCATGCTGAACTAGAATTTCGCAGTTCTCTCGGCTTTTTCGCTTTTCCGGAGGGGTTTGGGTTTTTGTTCCTTCCGGAACCCTTATTCGGGGGGGCGTCCTTGGGCGAGGGGGGGGGGGGGCTTTGCGAATGACAGTTAATGCATAGCGCTTGGCGCCGGTAGGAGTGGCTCTATTTTTTTTCAGGTAGGATGTGCCCCGATTTTCCGAACTTGGCGGATTGGGAACTAATTTGTGGTCCCAAAGTAGGGTCTTAGGAACTGAAATTTTAAGAGAAATTTGCCGGATTGGGAATGAAATTAGCTAAATTGAGCTTTTGAGGCAAAAGTTTACCAAGAGGAGACCTTATGAACGGAATTGTAATACTTCAACCGGGGTCTCGGGACACAGTACACTATTGAAGATATTGTAAATGTTAAAAAAACCAAAAAAGAAAAATTACAACAAAATACTATAAATATTACAGTAACTCTAAAGATAATTTAAAAAACTCTTGTGTATTCGGTGAGTTAGTAAAGAGCGTGGAGTATAGAAATAAAAAAGCAACTGATGACCACACGAACTTATACCATCGTGCCCTATATGTAACCATATTTTTAAATCTAATAAAACCTATCAAAAATATACTTTTTTTACAAGTAGGCCTGTTTCAGTTGGTAGACATGATGTGCTTATAATCCTGTAAAATTTTACTGTCACTGGGGGTCTCATACACAGTAACACTATTAAAGAGTGGTAAATTGTACATATATACTGGCATTCTGCCCACAAAAATTGTTAACTATTACAGTAAAAGACTCTAAAGATAATTGAATTAAAACTCAGTGGAAATGTTGTATTCGGTGAGTTATTAAAGATCTTGGGAATATATAAGGGATACAAAGCACTGATGACTCACACCCACTTAGCAAAAAAAAAAAAACCTGCCTCAAATTTAGACCAGTCCTTTAAATATAAATTCTAGTTTACGGTAGCCTCTTAGTTGGTAGAAATGAATGCTTTGTATAATACTGTAAATTTACAGTATTATATTATGTGAATTACTTTGCAATACAACGACAAGATAAAATGACACAAAGCAAGTGCATTTTACTGTACTTCTATAGTTTTACATTCTTTAACCACTTAATTGATAAGGTGTTTTTAAACACATTAGGGATTGTGGGGGGGGGCTCCTTGAGCCCTACATCCATAAAATCATTTGCCATTGGAATAATTCGCAAAAACTCTGCACTCAATTTATATTGCTCTAAGACATTACTATTAGTGAAAGGAAAACAGTATTGACGTTTTATAAATTAGGTGCAAAACAACTGGTTTTGGCGGTGCCATTAGGAGTAGCCATTTTTGCCGCTTTTCTGTTCTTCCCTCCCAGGATGCCTATACAGTTTACAACATGGTTTTAAAGAATACCCAAATTATTTTATAACAACATGGGTGCTGGGATCTTTTTAGAATGTTGTGTTTCCCTTTTCCGGCCATGGTATTACCGACCCCATTCGTTTTGATTGAAATGATTATCAATCAATCAAATCTTTTTATTTTGTTCAGCAAAAAAAAAATGATAATAATTATTGTAAATAATGCATAAGGTGAAAAATTCATTTACAATTTATTATCATTATGATATTATTTCCGCTAAATCGTTTGAAATGTGATTGGCTTAATAGTAAAAAGTAAATAAATACGTAAATCAACTATTATTAAAACAATATAATGACTATTAATTATTAAGCCAAAATATACACACGTAAACTATTCAATCTCCTTTGCTTAACATACACAACAGACACCTACACCCCAAATTATCGCAACAACGTTGCGCGGCCCACCCCCCAAGCTCCCAAACGCCCCACCCCCCGATTTTTCGTACTGGACATCTAATTCCTATATACTAAGGTACCACGCGATTAGCTTAGAGTTGACTTATTTCTCTTGGGTATGACATTTGAGTCAAAAAAAACCCCAACTTCGCAATAACTTAAGTTCCCCCCCCCACTATGCATCATAAGTTTGAAGTATTAAAATAGGGTGGGAAATGATCTTTCGCAATTTTACTGAATCAAAACAAACTGTTTTTATGAACTTAAAGGCCCATATCTCTTTGGAATGACCAAATGTCGTATTATGCGTAGCTTTGAATTTTCAGCTCACATTTTTGGTCAATCTACACATAAATGGTCATCCAAATACCTAACAAATAAGCTCATGTCCTGTTTCGATAATCAAATTGGGCTGATTTTTTTCTCATTTACAACATTTCCTTGGTTAAAACTAACTTTGTCCACAGCAAAAGCAAATGATTTATTTTTGTTTTCTATTAGTTATCATGTATGCCTAAAACATTGTCCAATTAGAATCGCGGGCAATAAACAACTGCACGGAATAGCCCTTAAAGATTTAATGCATTCACCAAATCCACAACACAAGTTAGATAGGTACAGACTGCCGTGTGACACTCGTGATTCATCCACTGTTTACCAATGTTATTTGGGATAACTTTACAAGAGTGTATTATGGGATATTATGATTACTCGATTCTCACATGTGGCCAACAAATTATGTGATAATCTTGGAGATTATATTATCGATTTCACACCATATCCCATACGCAAGTAAGATGTGGCATTTACGGACTGCATCATGTACAGATCATGATGTCCAAGCTTTAAAAAACTATACCAGTGTTTATATTGGACAATTTGATCTAATGTATTATTGGATATTGGATTTGAGTAACTTGATAGTCTTCCAACGTTGACATCTCGCAAACGAGCGATGACGTAAGATGTGCGACTTTTCCATTAGCTTTAGGGGTCGAAAAAAAAAAAAAAAAATTTCGCGGCAACCCAGTCGAAGATTCTTCTTTCGAACTCAATCAACCGTAATTCCCTCATTACAATATCCCTATAGTCCCCTTATATTATTACGGGTTTAATTATACTATATTTACAACGCAGAGACGTCCAAAACCTAAAAAGTATGCCTGATTTGCCTCCCCATCATCACTAATTAAAAATTTACAACAACACCCCTGGCACCCAATAAGGAAGCCAAACCGGAATATTCTAGCCACTTGAAGTGGTTGAAACCATCTCGCGAAATAGGTAACACTCCGAGCTCAAACAACTTACGCAGATTTTATTCCTTCTTCAAAAACACTTTCTCTGCTACAAGTTCTCAAATCACTTACGAATTCCCCAATGGTTTGAAAAACATTTTTTTCAGATTTCCAAATATTTGCGTATTGATTCAAATCATATACTTTCTCCTAGCTACTCCCGTTTATCATCCCTACAACGTCCTGGCAATTTGTGTGTCGAACCTAAAACAATAAGTAAAGTAACAAAATGCTACCCTATATAAGACAACTCGCACGACGACGGAAAGCAATAGAGAGGCGTCCCGCCCTCATAAATATTCTAGTAATTCCTTGAATTTTATCATGTAATTCATCCTACTCCCATAAAATAGCACAAGTTTCAATATATCCATTTCTTTTCTTTCTTATTAAATATCGCCAAAAACCTGCCTACCCTTCCATTTATCCTGAATTGCTTGTTCTTTCGACTACTGAAAAAAAATATTGCTGATTTTTTTCACCTTCGGAATTGATAATCGACTCCGTATATGGATTTTCAAATGTAACCCAATTTCTGTTTTCTTCATTTATATGCAAGATATCGGTAGAACAAGTGAAAATTTACTGAGTTTTAAAAAATGATCTAGTCCATTTTCCCAAATTGAGATTATTTGGGTGCAAATAAGTAACCCATTACAGAGAAAATAATGAGAAATGGCTATTTCTAAGAACAATATTTAATATTTTTTTTAACTTATGGCCGATTTTTTTTCTAATGCGTATGTCGCATTTACAAAGGTACAAAAGAAGACTTTTATTTTTCTCTGTATAACAATGTTACAAATAATCCGAATCACATAAGAATTGAAATTATATTTTACTTTCTAATCTACTCGAGCAATAACTGTTATTAAAATGAGGAATATAGTGCTGGCAGCAATCAGGTGAAAAAGGGGCCTAGATTTCTACCAACCAGGGCCGGAATAATACATTTGGCAATCATAGCTAAAATGATCATTATGGTGTGTAGTTCTGAAAATACGTGGATGACAAAAATATAAGTGATGGCAATTGCAATAACCACATTTTCGAAAATGGCGTCATTTTTAAAGGTAATAGCACTTCTATGGTGGTCTTAGTGTCGGAATGTATGTTGTCTGGGTCAAGAGGTCAATTATGCCAAATGTCAGAGTTGTCTGAGTCATGGAAAGTTGTATACACGTCTATTTTTCAAGATGGCCGACTTCTCGTCAAGAAAACTGTATAATTCTTATTATATAATCTAAGAAGATAATTTTGGTGTCAAATTATGTTTTCCCCTTTTTCTGGTCAGGAGTTCATGAAACTATTCTAAAACTGTAGGATTGATATAACAAAAAGTGCTTTTTATTTGCATTTGTCACTTTTTTATCAAGATTAGCCCAATATTTTAAATAGCGAGACGTAACGCACAAGAAGTGTTAACTTACTGTAAATTGTCAGGCTTAATGTGGCCAAAGTGAATAACATATATTGGGTGGCGACGGGATAGTCACCCATTATTCTTCAGTAACTCCTCCTTAGAACTTCCTCACTGTGCTTTATGGGACCCTATTAACGACAACCCCCAAACATTGGACTATCATAGAGGTGCTCGTGACCTTAACCATTTAATTGTTCGAAATTCGCGGCCATTTTACTCTTGACACGTCTGAAACAAACAAATAATAGTTTCTATTAAAGTAATACCAGCTTAAATATCAAAATTCCCATGCAATTCCAGATATGTTTTGGGTGAATACATATAGAGTAGTCAAGGTGTCATATTTTGGGTGTCACATTGGTAGTCCATGAATAACATGACTGTCACACCCAAAGGATGCAGTAATGACAATAATGTGTTCATAAGAACACGTTTGATGAAACAGCGAATACTAGACACAGAATGACTCAAAACTAGACCAGCAGATATTACTTTAACTTAATTTAATTACAAAATGTATTCCCAAGATCTGATTTGAAATGATACAAATTACAAATTGTGATTCTTTGAGTGAATTACAAGTCTTATGATTTAAACAGCTATGTAATGATTATCCCAAGTATGACCAAGTATATGTATTTAAAAGCTCAAAAGTTTAAAACCTGAATTAAATTGTGATTAATTTGTTAGCACCATGTTTTCTCCAAATTTCAATTCAAGACTACTCCAAAAGATATACCTCAACCCTCACAAAGTGAAAAAAAAAAAAAAAAAAAAAACAGTATTCTCAGTAACTCCTCCTTAGAACTTCCTCACTGTGCTTTATGACCCCTATTAACGAAAACCCCAAAACATTGACTATCAATAGATGTGCTCGTGACCATAACCATTTAATTGTTCGAAATTCGCGGCCATTTTACTCTTGACACGTCTGAAACAAACAAATAATAGTTTCTATTAAAGTAATACCAGCTTAAATATCAAAATTCCCATGCAATTCCAGATATATGTTTTCGGTGAATACATATAGAGTAGTCAAGGTGTCATATTTTGGGTGTCACATATGAAAACTTCCATTACTTTTATATTCATCTGACAGTTTTGTAAATGGTTTTATTGAACTCCTTGACCCAGAAAATCTTTAATTAGACACCACAATCATTTTCATAGGCTATATAATAAGAAATGTAAGGTGTGTGTCAATAAAATGTCAGCCATCTTGGAAAAATATCGGCACATGCAACATTTGATAGTTTTGGGAATAGTTGTATTGAACTCCTTGACACAGAAAAAACATCTTTTACACCAAAATTGTCTTCTTAGGTGTTTTTGGCTTTAAGATGGCTTCCACTTTGGAAAATGGCGTCGTATGCAAATTGCCACCACTTGTAATTTTGTCATCACCCGTTTTCATGAACTCCACATCCCTACGGTCAATTTTAGCTATGATGACAAATGTTATTATTCCGGCCCCGGTTACACTCTCCTAAACTGGTTGGTGCTGCAGCACTAATACGTTTATAACATATCAAACCTATATCGTAATTCTCTACCGGGATTCTCTATAAATGGTAATGTATTGTTGAACATGATAGCTTGTTATGCAGTATTATTAAACATAACAAATTTGACAAATAACTGAAATATTATAATAATAAATGTAACTGAATTTGCTTATTTCAACATTTAGAGCATCGAAAAGATTTAATAATTGATTTCCTCTAACACTAAAGTGCAGTTAACCCATGTGTGACCTTTGATATTAGCACTATTCTGTGCTGATGCAAATTTAGTGAAAGTTTTTATCGGACGAATTCATCTTTGTATAACTTTGTTTCTGAAAGTTTGTCTTCAGACGCCTCCTTCATTTGAGTCGTGTCTCTTCGTCCGTGTTTCCCATCTGCAAAAGTATCAGAAATCGAAATATTGACCATAATGTTGACAATGAGAAGGTTAAAGGGATTAGCAGCGATAATGCGAGAGAATCGACAAATGTGGAAATGCATTGTTTAAACTTATAAAACAAGGAGAAGTGTGTACAATTCCATATAACTGCTTTAATGTAGCTAAACAAACAACAAAATAGTGACAAAATGAAGCATTTGAGGAAAGTAGTCATACCGTCTCCCGTAAATAGACATACAGCTTTGGCGTCTCAAAATCTACACTTAACAGCTGATTGTGGTTTACACCAGTACAGAATAAACACAGATCAATCATGTTTGTGTTTGAGGTCAAACTGTATCAATTATGGTACACAATATTACGCTTAAAATCTGGGATATTCACAGGGAAAGGTCTTTTTGATCACAAGTCGGAATTTTGATACACATGTACCGAAATTACAGAATCAGATAAAAAGTACTGACTTGTCTTTAATACACGGATTTCAAGCCAACAACTTGCAGGCTATCTTCGCATATCCATGCCAGTAAAAAAGATACCAAAATATGAATTTTGATGATTTTTTCGATGTTTCGGATTAGCAAATCGCTGCTAATCCCTTTAAGTCAATAGATACCTTGATCACACATTAGATTAATAATATTACTTTTCCTTATACAAGGCAACACACAGATGCATCACATGGCAGCTATTGCACTTACGACCTCCTTTCACCCATACCACGATTTGTGTTTATCTAGTGCATGGTCTTTAGCAATAATACTAAAAATGATATAAAAAAGTGCAAATTACAAAGTATCTTGAAACTTTCACTTGAAAAGATGTTAAATTGAAGGCTTACCTACAACATTGACAAAGTTTTCTTGCAGATGTAATTGAACGAAGAAGAACAACGGGTATCATTCCAATAATACCCATCCTTAGCTTCAGTGACATAGAAGATGTGAGTGCAGTCCTCTTCTTCGTCGTAATTATTAGGTTCTCCACGTGACCAGTAGGTAAACTCTAACTGAAACCACAAAACATTAAAAAAAATGTTCACTAATACACAGGTTCAGAAAAGCACGTACGGTCGCACTCTTGTTTTTCCTCTCTCTCTCTGCATTATAAAGGTTGCGTTTGTGTTTAATAGACACCTTTAGTTGGGAAAACGTGCGACGCAATTCGTTTCACGTATGACGTCATTCTGACGAGATTTCTGTGAAACGTCATAATAATACTACATTCTGATCGCATCAAGTACACGTTACAGGCAAAATCTGCTTTGACGGCAACTTCGACGGTGAGTCTTGTCCATCAGCAAACGGCAATAATTAATGACGTCACCGATTTATGCCATGCAATCAATCAAAAGTTTACGCAGACGTCAAGCGTGCAGGCGACAAAGAAAACGCGAACATGGTAAGTAGTTCCTCAAACGTATTCAATCTAAGGAAACTATTTTGCAAGTAGGAATTATTTCCGAATTTGGAACACAAGAAATCAGTTTAACATCAACAATTTTTTGATAGGTATGATTCAGACGGGGATTCAGACGGGATGTGTAAAATAAGAATGTGGTCAGGAGGAACCGCGTAGTCTTAGACTAGCTGGCCTGTTGGGTAGACCCTAAGTTAGGGCATGGACAAAATGACCTAGGTCTTATTACTCTGTTTACTGTTCTGAAGGAATTTCGCAACAACTACGACGTACAACAACAAATGACAATAGAAAATAGCGATTTCATTTGCATTTGCTTTCGGTTTCACGATTCCGATGAGCAGACCCCAACCCTTGATTCCCATTCTGGAAAAAAAAATGAAAATTGGAACAATAAAATTATTGACAATCTGCCAACAATCAGGAAATTTGCCAACGTGCCATCGCCAGATAATCTATGTTATGATGCTGCCCTGCTATGAGCAGAACGATCGCTTCGCAATGTGTTAAAGAGTACAAGGTTTCCGAATTTACAGCCACCAAAATACGACTGAAAATTTGACATTCTTCTGACTTTTAAAACACAAAATTAGCTTAATCTAGCGATGGTTGGTATCTTTACCTACCACTCTGATGCAAATCTTGTGAGAACTCGGTGATATAACATTGCAAATCGATCCAAACTAGAGCTGTATAAACGCTGCGCCGGCCAGCCCTGCTCCGACCATTCACTTTTTCGGTCATGTAGTGTTGCCGGTTCGAAGACGAAGCACAGCCTCCGTCCTCTCGATGAAAATAGTGGTTTTGGCTCTTGTTTTGCATGACCTTTTGCGGGTGGGAGGAGAGATCAATCTCTTGCACCAGTATTAAAGTACGTCCTGTGTTACTGTTAGCCTTGATTTGCTGTGTTGTACTAAAATGTGAGAGCTGTTGCTTGGATGGAATTTCGAAGTGCACCTTGGGTAATCGGCCGCTAGCAGTCAAGATTGTATTTACGTCATTGGCTGAATCAGGGTGACTGAATCATTCATTAATCCTTCCTTGCGGGATTCGTGCGTACGGTTCATGTTTTCTGCACAGAAATAGGTGACGTCATACGTGAAAAGTTTGCGTTCCACGTTTTCGAAACTAAGGGTGTCTATTGATTTGGCAATCCCGTCACGTCAACCAGGCGTGCTAGTGTTTTCGGGTATTGTTTCTGAGGACAGTTGCAGTGGAAAGGAGTCGCCATAGTATTTCATGTTGTGATAAAGCGTTATGTACATTAATTCTTGTATCTACTTAAATACCTGCGTACCGTCGACCCATCGGAACGAGCCCTCTGTTAAAACTTCGTCCAATCCAATCCATGCGTGTGCACCCAATTCTGCAACCTTTGCTGGAAAGATATAATGGGAGTGATAAGGATAAAGTGTGAATTGTTTCTTTGAACAACAAACAATCATCATATGACCAAAAATGTGTACAAATTTGGTAGTATAATAAGCTTCGTATTCTTCATAATTTAACGAGAAACGCAATGTACGAGGATAAGCAAGGTCAAGCGAGAATGCCAACACATCAATTCCATTTAATCATAATTACGTTAAAGGTCCATGGCCCGATCGCTAATAGTCTCGTCCCCAGAAGCCCCCGATTTTACCGGAAGTGGTCAACATTTTGGTATCAGAAGAAAGCTACTATAAAAAAAAAAAAAAAAAAAATGGTCATCGTGGTCAGTCTGCGCTATTTTTTACAACGAACGATAATGCAACAGTGAATGTTTCCCACTTTAACCGCTTATGGAAGTCGTTTGTATACAAATTTGCATGGTTTGTAACATAAACACAATGTAATAGACATCGTCATCGTCGTCGTCTTCATCATCATTAGACATCGTCATCGTCGTCGTCGTCTTTATCATCATCATCATCATCATCATCACCACCACCACCATCATTATCATCATCATCGATCTGTAGCATCATTGTCGTCGTCAAGCTTGATGTTTCCTTATTTCATCGTTATTGCCACCATCATCACCGCCATCGTTATTCTTATCATCGTGGCATCATCGGCATCATCATTTTAAAATAGTAAATACCCGTAGCTATAGTAATCTCACCATACCAACATTAGAACTCAACGGGTTTCATGCAGTCGAATACGTATTCGACTCCTTAGAGCACAGCGAATCAAACATTTGGGGTTTGACAAACAATCGAACCACATTCAGTGGCCATTTTGAATAAGAAAACAGTTGTTTCTTGGTATTTTAATACTGTCGTCAGTTAGAAACCATTCATGTCTTTAACATACACCACTTAAAATAGTCATTTCCTTTTATTTCATTTAATTACACGCATTCATAAGTAACTCAAACTTTCAAGCGCCGTTTTCTCAGAACTAGCATTTATGCTGATTCGACACTATGCAGAACCCACGACGATATGACCAAAAATGTGTACAAATTTGGTAGTATAATAAGCTTCGTATTCTTCATAATTTAACGAGAAATGCAATGTACGAGGATAAGCAAGGTCAAGCGAGAATGCCAACACATCAATTCCATTTAATCATAATTACGTTAAAGTCCATGGCCCGATCGCTAATAGTCTCGTCCCCAGAAGCCCCAGATTTTACCGGAAGTGGTCAACATTTTGGTATCAGAAGAAAGCTACTATTTTTCTCATTTACCCTCAGAAATCTTAGGGCCAACGGATGTTTAGTTTGGACGTTATGAGCGAAAATGTGCTCAATTTTGGTCGACCAATATTAATTTTACATAGTACTCTATGGACTTACAAAATCGCGTTTTTAGCTCTCGCATCAAAACGGATTGAAATATCGGCGCGAAACTTTACAGATGGGGTTTTGGAGTGAAGGCCAATCTATTAAGATGAAAACTTCATATCCTTAAATCGGGCCATCCCCCTTTAATTTACGATGAGATCATTTTTAAAAGGTGTAGAAAAAAATAAAAGCTTACTTTGGTGGAATTCCTGCTCTTCCTGGCTATGAATGCTTGTTAAATTAGCTCTCAACTCTACGCATGATGCGACTGCTTCAGTGAAAGTCTTCAGCTCGGTACTGACGAAGTAGCATGCATTGTCAAACCATTGCCAACTATTCAAACATATACCATCTGAAAAAATACAGTGTAATAAAATGTTCTAATTTATCAATACACAAATTACTGTGAGGTTATCAAAACCTCGCAAAAAATGAAAGATTGCGATAAAGCTTACCCAAAATGCCATGCATCTTTATGTTAACATTTGAATGCGTCTCCCAAAACTTACCACCAAGAAGATATGCCTTCAGCAGGCCATCTCCGCCACAGGTTTCGAATGCATTTCCTACACAAGCTAAATTACACTCAGCATCTAATGCCATTCTACTAATGTCAACAGTTGCGCCGTCTTTACCACATTTGCATTTAGATGAGCCCTCGAGTCCGGCATACCTCAGTCCTTTAGACCAACAATGGTCAAAGCAACTCTCTAAGGTCATGCTGGTTGAGGAGATCCAGATTTCAGTCAGGAAATTGCGATTGTCATCGTTACTGACAAAGCAACCAAGATACTTGGGTTCTGAAAAATTAAATGATGAAAATAGTTTTTTTTCTAAAATCTTTAAATATGCATAAAGTGTATTTGGTACTTTTACAGAAGTATATGCAATTTTTAATGAACATACATAATTACCAATTTTACTAGAAAATAATAATAAACTAAATTTCATTGCAGGTATTTTGGCCAATGACTGCTACATACAATACAGGTGCACCTAGTGACTGTCAGTTGAATATCAAAATCTAACCAACAGCCTGCCAGATACGCAATGAATTGTGGCATTGATGTCACTGCTATCAGCTAGAAGTCAATGGAAAGCAATATTCGTTTCTCCTACAATATCCAAAGCTATTTCTTTGTGTATGTGTAGGTAAAACAAGTGCGGTCACCGCCCGTGGGGATTCGTTGCACGTACTGTTTTGTGGGTTTGTTGGTTGGCGGGTAATGCACACTGTGACATGTAACCGTGATCCGTGATCCGTTATTCGTGAATGAGTAGGGGCCGTTCTTTTGACCAAGTATGAACTTAATCGGTCAATGCATATGCGAGAAATGACAAATTGTTAACCTTAGTTTACACCCACAACACACAGCATAGAGCATATAACATACAGCACACATCATACAGTCACAGTGGAAAAAGCAATCCCTATGTGTCTCCCTGCTATGCAGGCGATACAAAAATCAGATTAATATTGTACAAAACCTGCTATTTGTTTTCAGCAAGAAATTGGAAGGTACAACTCGAAACCATTACAGGGGTAGATTGGGAAAATTACAAATGTACCGAAAACAACATTGCAATGAATGCCAAGGTGTTGGGAGTACATGTACAGTAATTATTTAAGATTTATGTAATTCTTGCCCACCATGGATATTTAAGCTGCCTTTCAGTTGTAAACTTTGGCCTCAGGTTTGGCCATAAGGTGTCTGTGCATCTTAGCTTATAAAAACGGCACTTTTACTACACACAACCCTTCATGACTTGGTCAATAGTAACGAGACCCATAGAAAAGTTAATTAACACTGCCTGGACCCATGGGAGCTATGATTAAAACGCGGGGGATTTTTTTTAATCATGTTTTTACCTTCTTCTTGGAAATCCTGGATTATTGTAGATCCATAAAATATAATTCCAAGATTCCAAAATGTGAAATTTATACGAAAAATCGTATGTTTTTTACATGCGACTGCCGATGAATTTCACACTTCTCACTGAGAAAAATCTATAGCGGGCCCTGATTACTTCTATCTAGTTACGTGCGTATAGACTTGATCCAAATCTTGGACTTGGCACGATCAGTTTGTAGAGATGCTATATGTTTTTATTGTCTTTTGGAGGTTTTGCAGGTAGATGTTGCAAAAGGTTAGCATTTATTTTTGAAAAGAATGAAAAGAAGTTCGAAAAAATCCAAAAAAAATGTTAAATGACCTTATTTGGTCAAGAGTATATAGATACACAAAAATGTTTACCTGTCCATACACAAAACTGTTTACCTTTGCAGACCGAACCCGTTCATTGGGATTCTTTTGCAACGAATCCAAAAATACATTCACGTACCTGCGCAGTTTGTCCCATTGCCGGCAAGGCCAGTTGGACAGTTCCCACAGACAAATTGAGTAGAAGGCGGTGGTTGATCTGTGCATGTCACTCCTGGGTAGCAGGGATTATTAGCACAGGCGTCTAAGTCAACTGAGCAGTTATCACCGACATAACCCGGACTACATTTGCACTGTGCTTGCTAGGACAAAATATCACACAAGCGTTTTAGGTAAACTTATACACCATGTATAATATTTGAGAGTTTGCGCTTTTGTGCGGCAAAGTTTAACCAGTCAGTATTCAAGGAACTGGTGTATCCTTGGACTTAGACGGAAAAAAAATCAAATAAGCCTATACGGAATAAAGCTGTAACCCGATATCGTCTGGTCTGCCCACAAAATTGTGCTGGCTGTATGTCACAACAGGCCAATCTTTACCGTTAAAATCTTTTGTGTGCGAGGCCCAGGAAATTGCCTAGCACGGGTCCAGGTAATTCAAAATTCCTCGTACATGCTGTACGGTCGTAGGCTATTATTGCAAAGATGCTCATTCTCGCTATCTACATCTCCGAAATTTTGACCTTATAGGGCAGTGAATTAAATTGTGACCTCCTATAGACCCTGTAGCAACCTGTAATAATAAGCCCTATAACATTACTTGAACTGTTTAAATATCTTTTCAGTTGTACACAATGAGACGAACAGTTTGATACACTTTTGGAAAGAATCGGAGCATTCTGAACCTTTCCCCCAGTTTGACCAGTTGACCAGTTTGACCTTGAACAGTTATTTTCATATAGTTAATCAACCACAAATCGCAGATAGGGCAACTTATACCTTTTTTAATCCTTATGGCATAACACAAACATCGTATACATTTAAACGCAATTGGAACATTTTTTAATTTGATCTCTGTACATACTTTACCCCCTTATTCCTCAAATAGCACAAGGTGGAAATCTGGGGACCTTTGATATGTTGCATCTTACAACATCAGGAAACTATCCTGCTATGGCTGTTGTTATGTGTTTTTCTCACCCCTAAGTGTCTTGCCATGGGACTATCATGGGCTATGCCTATCACTTTCCTATGGTATACCTTTGGCACTACAATTTGATGCGTACCTTGCATTCTTCATCTACACGTGCATCAGGTGGCCGCCATTTTCTCACGAGGACACCATTTTGTTTGTAGAAACATACAGGAATTTGCTCTGCTTGCTGTTGGGTCAATGCCTTCTCACCTCCTAATTTCCTCAGTGCTGGGTCATTGTGTTGCTCATTTACCGGCTTGTCATGGCTTAAAGGGTCTCATTTACAGTCCCTAACTCTACCATGCTCAGCGGCGGTATTTTCATTGTTTACCAGCTTGTCACTTCGTTTGTGGCTGGATTTTCACTACTAGGGAATTCAGTCTCCCTGAAGAGGGAAGATGACCATGACCTCCAAATCCCTCTAACTTTGAGAGAAAAATATCCTCTAAATTTGGGACCAAGTCATCCTCGTCACTCTTCCTATATGTATGAGTATTTTGACATCACCTCCTCGTCAGTTGAGAAAGAGGGAAAGCAAAGGTAGAGAAAGGGGAACAGGACAAGTTTTAGTATCAAAGGAGGTATTCATGGAGTCATTACATCCTTCAGAGAAAGACTCACCGAAAACAGTGTATCGTCTGTTTCCGTTCCTGGTATAATATTAACAAAATCACAGGTTTTATTCTTGGAACAGTCGCAAACTCTCACAGGATACTGGAATATCAGAGGCACAATATCGTTTTCTCGTGTTATCTCTATTGATATGTCTACTGGATTTGCATTTATAGGAGTCCACTTCAACAGGCCGTCTGTAAAATAGAGTAAAATTACCATTATTCCAGTTTTTAGACCCCCGTGTCATATTTTTAATTTGGACATACATTAATGTTTCTTCTTCAGATGTTAACATTTCTATAAAAAAATCACTTGATCAAAATACATAGATATTCCATTGTTCCTCTAAAGGTTTTTTTAATCACTCCTTGTTAGATTTTATTCAATTACCCGTTTACGTCCGTTATCGATAGTGAAATACGTTTATTATTCTGTGGCCGGAACCGGAACGCATGACGTTTGTCCCCTCCCGAATGTACGATGGTGCTCGATGGTCACAAAGTGGGTCAAGGATTATCAAAAAAATAAACATCGAGCGTGGGAAATTGATTTTGTTAAGAATAGATCTTGTAATAATTGAAATTTAGAAAATCAATCCCAGCAAGTGACCAATGAGAATAGCTGGAATTTTTTTTAAAGGTCCTTTTACAACAGAGTTCAGAAAAGTACTTTGATGGATCAATAAACTATCGTTTAACATGGACCAGGTTGAGGGAGTCTATATGATGTAGCGGGTACCGTCGATGTTGTACAGAAGAAAACCAAAAGGGGTGTGGATGGGGAATAAATTTACCAGCTATGCCGAAAACAAATTTCGACTATCCAGAAGAATGTCCACAATTTATGGCACAGTTGTTTCAACAGCTGAACATATAATCCACTGGGCAACGCGCTGTCTGGAAGCACACCAAGTGTACAACTTTCCTTAAGACCTAGATAAGGAAACCTTGATCTCGCCAAATAACACCTCAGTAAACAGGAGATTAAACGCTTCGTTTAACGGAGATAAGAAGCTTGGAACCCCAAATAAACGAACTTCTAGGGGGTTAACAAGCTGAACCCCAAATAACGCCCCTATCTTAGAGAGTTTATCTGCGAGATAGCAGAGTGACCCCCAAAGAAAGACCCTTATCTGGGTGTAACAAAGCTTATCTCGCGATAAGGTCTCTTATCTCGAGATAAGGGCACCCTTATCCCAAGCTCCAAATAAGAAAAGCGAACCCAAATAAAGCAATTATATGGATGTTAACCACTCCTTATCTGCGCGGTTAGCAAAGCTGACCCTAAATACGGTCATTATCTTGGGTTAACAACGCTCGAACCCCTAATAACGGGCCTTATCTAGGGTTAAGAGAGCTGAACCCCAGTAAGGTCTTATCTAGAGTTAACAAAGAACTTATATCTAGAGATAAAAAGTGAACACAAAATAACGCAGTTCCTTATCTTGATGGAACACTCCTTATCGAGGGTTAGCAAAGCTGAACCCCAAATACCGGGCCTATATGGAGATAACAAAGCTGACACCCAAATAACGACCGTGTATTTGGTTAGGGTTCAGTTTGTTTAAACCCGATAAGGACCGTTGATTTGGGTTTCGTTTGGGATATAGCGTACGGACCGTTATTGGCGGTCAGCTTTGTTCCCCCAGTAAGACGCGGTATGTGGGTTGCAGCTTTGGTATCTCAGTTAACGAAGCGTATCTCCAGTTAACGGAGTGTTATTTGGAGATAAGGCTTCCTGATCTAGGGATAGAAAGTGATACATTGTGATCCCATACACGCTGCTCAAACATGTATAAAAGTGTACCAGTCTTCATAATTTTGTATTTGGGTTTTTTCTGTTGTTGTCGACAAGAATGTATATGAAAATATGCGATGTTGGCAATCAGTTTCAGGGAACGTGATTGGATATTCGGTTCCAACAGTAACGGGTTATTCGTATGGCCGTCCGGATGGCAGGTTTTGTAGTAATGGTGGTGAAAGGAAGGAAATTCATTGCAACTAGTAGAGATGGGGATCTGGAAAAGAAAACGGAACAGAGCAGATGTTCGGACAGTTAAAGAAGATAAGCTAAGATTAATAATGCCAGTCGTAATATTTTTTCATCTACTAAAAAAACATAGGTGCTAAAAAGTGCAACCATTCAGGAACAAATGATCTTCCAAGTAGAGTGACCTTTGCAAATGCGTGTAACCGTCCCAATAGGTTTCCAAAGCTTTCACCGTGCTCATTCCCCAGAAAAAAACTTCCCCAAACACCTCGGAGTGGCCAATGTGGAATTGAAACATGTTTCGTAATTCGCTCTCATTTCCTTAAAATCGCCAAATTGATCGGAAAAAAGTTTTATGAGCTAAGAAAACTGTTCTGTCAAGGACAACTGTAACCATATTTCTTAACGGAAATATGTCTAAAGATTTTTGTCAAGCTCAGTTAGTGACTTACATTCATAAAATATATGTCCATTACTCACGAATTCCCGAAAAAAAATTCATTGATGTAAAAATTAACAAAGAGGCATTTTATTTTGTTTTTTGACATACGAAGAGTAGAAAACGGGCGGATTTTTCGCCACGGCTGCAGTGATCAAAAGCGCCCAATTTTTGCATCTCCTGTGACGTCAAAGTTGATGACCCAAAAAACATCTGTTGACTCGAATTGTTATTGATGACACTGTAATATGATGGATTAATGAAAGTAATAATAAAAATTGAAAAATAAGTTACAGAATGACATGATTTTGTTCATTTCGTTGTGTTTTAATTAATTATTGATATAAAAACACATCGATCGCAGTTATAGGGAAGTGGCAACACTGCGATATGATGGTCACAACGACCTAAATTATGGATGGTCATCACTTTGACGTCACCATTTTGCATGCATGTGGATTTGTCGGAATGTTTTCGAGTAAGCTATTGGGCGGGGAAAAAAAAGGGCAAAATACAAACAAATGTGGACTTTTCAACTTTTGATTATTGTAATCGGACGTTCTTCAGCTTTCCAGCCATACCAAATTTTCCAAAATTATACATTTTTTTTAGAGCCATTTTTTCTTTAAAGTGTTTTTCACCTTCAATTTTTTTCTAAACTTTACACTTTTTGGCACACTTTGTAATGACGTCGTGATGTTTTGATTGTGACTGTCTTACCCATTACTGTAATCGTATAACTACACTGCGCTGAAGTCCAAGAAACAAACGTTGCGTTGCAAGTCATATGGATAATATCTCCGACAAAGATGATTGTCCCAGGTTCAGGAAAACAGGAAAATGATATGACATCCGTGACATTGTTAAGTGATCGAAATTCCGCTTCCTCGTCTGGTATAAGAGCGATGGAGGTGTTCAAAGTCTTGGAATAGAATGCGAGTATTTGTACGTCTGGCAGACATGTGATGGCCTTCTCTTCCACTTTAATTTAGATTAAATTAGAGAAAACATCTTTATCATAGTCAGTTGAAAGTGATTTTGCATTTAGAATAACATTGGTGGTTAAGAGCCTTCCGGGGAGGTTTATCAATATATTAATTCAGCCTAGTCACGACACATACTAGTCTAGACACCGATTTCACCGGGTGCTCGCAGTTAGTGGAATGCGCAAAGTAAATTTGCATACTGCTAAATTGAAGCAAAGTGTCAATCCCTAGCAAATTAGCAAATTACATGAAATGCAATAGTTTGAGATAGCGTCAATGGAAGATTGGAGTACGTTAATCATCGTTGACTCAGGAAATTGAATGGCAAGAAAATGGTCACGTGATAACTTGAAACCAACTTTTTTAATTACACCGTTGATGCTGTTTGTCATGTAATGCGAATGCCTATTAGGACATGATTTGCACAAACCATTTGATTTATTATTTAAATTCAATTTCGGAAGTCTCAGAATGTTCGCATTTAAAGACCACTATCTTCCATTGACGTTATCTCATTACGATTTTCTCTCGTAAACATTTACACTAAACCCTAATGAACGCGTTCAATTCATTTAGCGGCTATTCCGAAGCCGTTTCTGGCGTTCCTGTGTCTGTATTCCTTCTGGGTTACAATCGGCAAGTTATCGTTCGCCAGCTCTTTTAATCCGCCATATTTAAGGAACGTGACAATCAAATCAAAGTTTTTCCCACTTTTGGATTCTGCGGAATAACATCTGTTTGAACACCATAATTTGCCATTCAATTCATCATGTGTAGTGGGGAACCAGTGCTACAATTTGAAATCAGTTTGTAATTATGAATTTTCTTTTTGTTTTGCATGTTGCTATACTTTTGGCCAGTGTGTAATATATTCTACCTTACCTTTCACTATAATTGTATACTCGCACTGCACTGAGCTTCTGGAAGCAAAGGTTGCATTGCAAGTAACATTTATAGTGTCCCCGACAAAGATGATTGTCCCGGGCTCTGGAGAACACGAAAATGATGCTACCTCCGTCAAATTGTTAACTCTTCGAAATTCCTTTTCCTCGTCTGGTATACGAGCGATGAAAATTTTAAACGTCTCGGAGTAAAATGCAAATATCTGTGCGTCTGACGGACACGTGATGGCTGGCTCTGTAACTGGAATTGATTCGAAATACAAAATACATCACAGTGCTGTTTTCACATTACAGTGATATTTTTTCAATAAAAGTTATCTCCAAAATTGATGACGATAACAATGGTAATGATAATAGTGGTGGCGGTTGTGATGAGGGGTGTAGCATATCTTTTGAAGGTGTTCCAGCGAAAAAAAGGATTGCGAAATTTCAACTTCTCTTTGCATGTTTTGTTGCATCATGGGAAATTTGCTAAGGACAAATTTTGTTGTAAGTCATTTTCCTTGCCAGTTGACAAGAGATTTCAGCGAGTGTAGACCTCTCAAACAGAAGGTGGAGAACTTGTATTACAGTTTAGTTATAAAACTTTATATTGTTTATTACAATTCTGGAAAGTCGATAGAATTGTCAGAGCTGCACAAAATTTGGTGCCTTTGGACAGACAAAGGTTAACATTAGAATACTAGCATGATTTTGTCTTTGCCAGTGCTGCCTCTACAAAGAGTTCACCTCTAACGCACTGAGTACCTGCATGGACTACCAAGCTGCAGCTATACTTCCAGTATTTCTTCAAGTCTACAACTTTATAAATTAATCGGCCGGTCCAGCGAAAAAGGACTTTTGCGATAACGCAAAACTACTGAACTGTACCAGCAAGAATGGTCGCCAAGATTTATGTAGACCTGATTCTGCAGACACTGGTGCGCACCCAACAAGAACTTTGGACTTTATAATTCATGAGATGTTGTGTGTTTTTAAACACACAACATTTAGAATTTTAATTTTTAAATTAAAATTTGATTAGGTAAGGAATATAATTTTGTGCATTGTTAATATTTTGTGTATTTTGTGATTGATTCAGATAAGATTTTATTTACGTATCAAAATCATTGTTTTAAATTTATATCTTGGTCAAGTCAATCTCCTTCCAAATAGTCATTGTGAATTTTGTTTTATGAACCACGTGAGGTTGCTTTTCTGACCTTGGGTACGTCCCGTAACTCTAAGCAAAAATAGCACTTAAAAATGACAATATGTTATACAGGGTGAGTAAAAAAAAACTTGACCCTGATTGTGTCCGCCATTTTGATTTTTTAAGTAACATAATTATATCTAACATATTTGGTATCATCTGAAAGCTGGGTTCATTATCTTTAATTTACTACAAAGATCATTCACATAGGTTAGGTATAGACCGAGCTACAGTCGTTTGAATCAAGTAGTCGGTTTTCTGCTCTGTCCACGGATTCACATTTAAATGCCAGCGTTCAGCGAAGGAAATCAGTGTCCAGAAGAAAATCAGGCTATTTATTCACTGCAGATTCTTGATTCGAAAGACGGTAGCTCGGCCTATATTTAACCGATTGGAAAGATCTTTGCAGCAAATTAAAGATAATGAAATAAGCTTTCCGCAGATACCACATATGTTAGATATATATTATTTAAAAATTCAAAATGGCGGACGCAATCAGGGTCAAGTTTTTTTGACTCACCCTGTATAATAAAAATGATACATATAATGCACCCATGTTATGCACGCCTTCCAGTGGAAGGCGCGCAGTGTTTCCACAATTCACAATATTATATTGTAATTGCCCTTCCAATATTGCACGATGTTGGATAGATAATTAAACCTTCAATCCAATCTTTTATTCTTTAATTAGCTTTTAGTTTTCGGGCGCATGCTAAATCCCGACAGCTGTACAGTATTTAGAGAAATTATAAAATATTGATCATGTGTCTTCCTTCTTTTAATATTCCGATCGATATTTAGATAAGTGCTGTGACGTAAGTCATCAGCGTAAATTAAATGATGGTATTCGTCTTTATGGAACAAAGCAATACGATCATTACTGCTTAATTTACTTTAATTACAAATCATTTGATCTTTTTTATAGTTTTAGTTTTCGCAACTGTTACGTTTTCTTATGTCTTTTGTTGCGAGAAGATATAGCCAAACAATTGTCATTCTACACATCTGTCCCCGACTCCCCTCCTTTCACGCCTTCACCAATTAAGAAACACTTGAAGAAGTATGGGTGGTTGGTGTTCAAAGCTCTCAGTTTATAGACTTGTGTCTTTTTATTGTTTTAACAACATGCTGAAACTTACTTGGAGAAGGTGCACTTGTTGGTAACTCGGTTGTCGAAGATGCCTTCGAAGTACATTGCCCGGATGGCTAGCAAAAGAAAGGTATACATTATGACAAAAGGATCGGAACACTTGGCACATCACCAAACAGTTTCTATAAACGTATTTATATTTTGTATATAAATCTTTGAGTAAGAGAGGCTGACCAAATGAAACCCTTCTTGGCCACCACACATCCAATACCCCCATTTCCACTCAGAACATCCACCGGGCCCAATAACATTTAAATTAAAACAACAAACACGCATGAAAAACCAAATTACTAATGGAACAAAATTACCTCTTCCATGTAGTGTTGTAGTAATGTACTATCCAGTCTTCAATGCAGTAATCGTCGCTGCGTACAAATTTCATTAATAGCTGTGTTATTGTCCCATGGTGTTAGGGCAAAAATTAAACGAAAGACATTCCGAGTCGTGGAGACATCCAAGGCGAACATAGACTTGGTTACAACCTCTTGTAATCTGAGTATTGCTGTTTTCCAACCTCAGACCAAGAGGTCCTTGGAAAAGTCCTGAGCAGTGGTTGATGAAAGACGATTTTGATGGCATGATATAAATAAGATGAAAAGGAGAAATTAGATTCTTTCTTGTTAAATTCTCTGACATCGTTCCTGGCGTTACATCCTGATTTCCGCATGAGTTTTTCGATCGTCAGTTGGCGAGGCGTGTGTGATCTTTAATGCATACCGGATGTAATAAGCAAGCGGTGTGAATTATTTCGGAACTATTGTTAGAATTTAGAAATGTATAATTATCGTCACCATGTCCGGTTAACAGGATTGATGTATCGATTGCTTCCTACCATTAAAGGAGGAGAGGATTTTAGAGGAAAAAAGCCAATTAAACAAATTCCCTTTCCAAACTTATTGAAATTTTATTCAAGACCATTAACAATATTGAAGAGTTTTCAATGCATATTATACTGTTGGTGTGATTGATCAGTGTTCAGGGACCATACCATGTGAACACCTCAACCAAAATGAACAATTTTTTTTCAGGCAAGATGCTCAATTACCCATTCTTTATGATAAAATAAAATCCACAGATATCAAATTAAAAACAAGTGGAATAATATCACTTTCATTTTGGGTAACGTTTTTATTGTGTCTCCCTGTAGATAAAGATAAAATGGTTGGTTTATGTACACTTGATCTTTAAAAAGCATTTGATACTGTAAATCACAACATTTTTCTAAATAAACTTAAATTATATGGAGCAAATATTGTATTAAATGGTTCGAAAGTTATTTAAGTGGTCGAACTCAGTATACTTCCGCCAATAGTATACTTTTTGATTGTTGTAAAATAGTTTGTGGTATGCCTCAAGGCTCAAATGACGGTCCTCTTTGTTTTGTCTTTGTTACTTATCTCTTTGTAAAGTTAGTATGAATGCAGGTGGCACCATTATCAGATTATCTACTATGCTTCCAACTCAACTGATGATATTTCAAAATGTATTAATGAAGATCTTCACACTTCAAACAAATTGCTTGAAAGTAACAAATTAAGTTTTAATGTTGATAAGTAGAATCTTTTGTTACTAGGTTCAAGACAGCGATTATATACATGTAACAGATCATGTTAATGATAGTCTATTCAGATGAATATAATAATATGTCAGTCTTCAAAGAGTGCTTGAATCTACGCATATGGGTGTATCATTGAGGAGAACATGACATGGAATCAGCAATTTTAAACTCTATCGCAAAAAGCCTACTTAATAAAGGGATAACATTCTATTGATGTTTAAAAAAAGCAAGTCACTTGTCCAAAATTGATATCTTAAATTCTATCTATAATGCCAAGCTCCTGCGCGGCTTGGACACTCCGCGCACGAGCTTGCTCGGGACGACCCCCGACCGTAAATAATCAAAAATCACTTATTAACCTAATGAAAAAGTATATGGCAGGCAATAGCTAACATGAGGTTCGTTTTTAAAACCAGAGATTGACGCACATATTAAATGTCTAATGTTAATTTCTATATACTTTAATATCAAATATTGACGTGTCCTCCTACATACGAACCGAGCGATACAACATCGAAGAATTATTATGTTGATACTAGCCAATAAAAAAGATATTGAGGATTTCTGGTTCACAATCTATTGAAGTGTTGCAGTATACAGTAGATTTAAGAATTTCCATCTATGAAAAAAGGCCCGCCCGACTGCGCTGAGAGTCGGGGTTATCATTACTACGGTGTCTAAGGTGGGATTTAACGAAATATTCGTACAGCTTTTATGGGGAAACCCTGAAAATGTCTGTTACTATGCACTCTTTGCGTACGGTAGATTCATTGAAATTGTTCACGAACACTTTATTTATTTCCGAATTTCATACATGCACAATGAAAAACACAAAAACTTTAAAGTGACGCTAATTTCTCTTGTAAAACAGGGCAACAACTATCAAACATACCGCGGCACTGAGGCTTCTCAAATTAGTGAACAGTTACGAAAAGTAGTTTGATTACGTTCATTATTCCTATTGGTCCATGATTGGTATCATAGGAAATGTTGTATTTCTATCAACAAGTTATTCGCATTCAGAGAGATGACAACACTTTGGGGTGTTTATATGTGATCTCCGTGTGTGATATTTTATGCTTTTATTCGCAAATGTTCTCAGCTTCATTGGTTTCATAGATCGCCTATCGCTATGGTTTATTTCCGTTTATTCATGCGACTGTAAAATTGTTTCATCATCTCACCGTTTTAATACTTCTGATATTTGACGTCAGTTGGATTTTAACTTTCAATATCATTGTTGAACGTATTTTGCAATTGTAAACCTTTAAAAAGCATTTTCATGAAAGGAACAAAACGAAGCGGCGTTAAAAAAAAAAAAACAAACAAAATGACATTAATCATTTTTATTATAGCGTAAGGTTTTACCAGCCTTACAGTTAGCTTTTCAATTCATCGTCAAATTGAATTGTTTTAAATTGGCCACAAGTCAATGAATTTCGGGGATACTACCTAAATTCTACATTAGTTGCGAACCATCAACGAAGTTCAATTCTATACATTCATCAGTATCTCTGGTTTCTTTTTTGATACGTTTATTGTAAACAAGTGTCCTCTACATTAAAAAGACCATTGCGCTTACCGGTCGATTGCCTGATCAGCTCTTCTCCCAACCCGTTCGAATCAAAGATGCTCAACACTGGTTTGCAAAGGCATCATATTCTTTGTTTGTCAGGTCCTTTTCGTGTATTTTCTACTCTACTAATTTTTACTAGTCTCATTCCCATTGGAAAAATATTTCATTTACGGAATTTCTTTCCTTTGTTTGAAACTCGGTGTGATTAATCCTCGAGTGTATGTTTAGGTTGTAAGCATCAGGCAAGCGTATGTGCTACCTTAGGTGTAAAAATCACAAATAGGAGTGTATAATATTATGCAAATATGAGTGCCTACGTGCGACTAGTTAAAATATACATAAGGCACATTTTGACTTAGCCTAGCCAAGATGAAATGGACTAGTCGAAAAAGTCATGTTCATTTTATGCCAGGTGTTCACAAAGGCTCAAATCACTTCAATTACTATATAAAAAACGATATTATACGGATAACGCTTTACACTGTTTGAGTAATGTGTAATGGTGATGTCATGATATAACATATTGACGACTTATATAAGCCCTAGTAAAATATATCATTCGGTCAACAACTTGACCGTTCCTTTTCTCTCGGCTTAGGCCTAGTGAAATAGAAAATTTAAATTGACCAGCATGTATTCATATCACACTCTTAGGCATTCAATATTGATATATATTCATTGAATTGAAAAGAAATCGGGTTCTTCTTCTTATCGGGCCACACACTGGTTCTCAAATATGCATCCAGCCAGGATGGGTACAACGTCTGGCTGCTCACTGAATTCCGCACGGTCCTTGTCTGTGCATTTTTGTTGCTCCAGCAGTGGGCAGGCCAAAGATGTGTGCTGTTCACAACCACAGGTAGTGTTCCTGATCTGCTTCCAGGTTAGCCACAATGTGGGTGATTATGGTATTAAAACAAAATTGACTGCCAAATATGCAACAAATATCATTCGGGTCAAATTTACTGTTTCATTTCACTCGGCTTCGCCGCTGAAAAGGCCAATTGTATTTTTAATATCACCACTCTTAGGCATTCAATATTTGCATGAAAGCATACTAGCACATTGTACGAGAAAAATCACTGTGTCATCGTATATGAAACTGCCTAAATGCGCAACAAAAGTAATAAAAAAAAAAAACTTCTCGATCAATTTTTCCTTTTACTGTCACACTAAATATATTTCTTGTGGCAGTCTACGAATTTCAAATATGGGCCCCTGGACGAGAATAGCAAGCTTTAACAATATTCACCTATACTCGATTCGCGTTGATACATTCGTCCCCCTGGAGTTTGGACCACCTCAATTACGCCGGAGAGGGAAAGAAAAGAGTCAAATCCCACGTGCCACACAGGATTATCTGGAGGACACTCCGGTCAGTTAACTCAATCAGCTGCCACTAAATACAAATTTCATTCAGTATGGAAACGCAACTATGGTAGTGTATTTCCGGCTTTTAGAAAGAGCCAGAGAAATTACCAGAGAAAAACTTCAACCAGGCAAAAATTAAACCAAAAAAACCAGGGGACAAAGTTTTGAGCACTTTGCCAATACAAAGGCATCCTTTGCAAGGTGTCTTCTGACTATCGAGATGAACCAACTGGTCAAAACCCCAGCTAAGAGTTAAAAGTAAAAGCAAAATGAGGCCATATTACAACAACGTGCGCTATAGTGCGTAGGTTAACTATTGACGTGATTGCTTCGAGTAGTAAGGAAATTCATTAAAACAACTAACATAAAATGAGAAAGCTCCATCACATGTAAATATCCATCCTGCGTGAGGTTCTTTTTTGAAAATAGGAACGATATTACAATACGTTTTCCTACTTAATGTCAAGAACCAATGGACAAGGGATATATGATGAAGTGTCACCTATTTATACACACCAAACGTTTAAGGGAAATATGTCAAGATTTTTGTCAAGCTCCGTTTGACTTACATTCATAAAATATATGTACATAAATCACGAATTCCCGAAAAAAAGAATACAATTTGATGTAAAATTAACAAAATAGAGGCATTTTAAGTTTGCTTTTTCTGACCATACGAAGAGAAGAAAACGGGCGGATTTGTCGCCACGGCTTCATTGACAAACGCGGGTGCCCCAATTTTCTCCTCGTGACGTCAAAGTGATGACCAAAACATCGTGTGACTCGAATTGTTATTGTGACACTGTAATATGATGGATTAATGAAAGTAATAATAAAATTTGAAAATAAGTTTACAGAATGAAATATTTTTGTTTCATTTCGTTGTGTTTTAATTATTATGATTATTAAAAAACACATCGACAGCAGTATAGGAAAGTGGCAAACACTTGCGATATGATGGTCCACAACACGTAATTAGGGATGGGTCATGACTTTGAAGTCACCATTTGCCTGCGAAGTCGATTTGTCGGAATCGTTTTCGAGTAAGCTATTGGCCGAAAATTAAAAGGGCAAATATCAACAAATGTGGACAATTTTAACTTATTTTGATTTATATGTAATCTACGTTACTTAAGCTTTCCATCCATACCAAGTTTTCCAAAATATTCAGATTCATGACATATTTCCTTTCAACATCGAACAGCGTTATTATAAATTTGAGATGATGTATCAATCAAAGATTAGTGAATTGTGAGTTCGTTCAACAATTGTTGTAAAGTGGTTGCAGTTATTAGAGGTATATCCAAAGAAATGAGGCCCAGTATACTACGCCTAAGGGTCGGTATCAAGAAAGTCTTTAAGCGGGATTTTAACCAAATCCACTCATTTTAACCATCATCTGCTATGTACTCTTTGGTTATGGTAAAATTTTCACCATTTACTTCACATTCCTATCGCATTTCTCCAATGCATAATGAAAACAAAGTACGGAAGTAAGTGACGCCATTTTCTTGTACATAGGACTTAACAAAATCAATGTTACCGCGGGAAAGAGCTTCTTAAATTGCTGTGGAGTAGAGTAGCAAACGAACTCATTTTGCTTACGTTCATTACCTATGCTTCCATATTTGGTATTCTAGGACATGCTATATCCTGCAACAGTGATTCGCACAAAAGAGATGCACAACTGTCTGGGAGTTTATCTCGTGAATCTTTCCGTGTGTGGACTTGTACTTCTTGTATGCGCAAAGTTATATACATGTTCGTCGGAACACCACATTCGGTATGGTTATTCTTCCGTTAGTTCATGCGATCTGTAACTGTTTTATTATCTCACCGTTTCAATTCTTATATTTTGCGTCCGTGATTTAGAACTTCAATATCATTTGAACGTTATTTCGCAATATGTAAACCCTTTAAAAAGCGTGGTTATGAAAGGAACAAAGCCGAACGTTAAAAATCACATTATCATTTTGATTATTAGCGTCAGGTTTTGCATCCCTCACGTCATTTTTTCGTTTCATTATCAAAATTGTAAATGTAATAAATTGCCCGACCCACCAATCGATTGAATTTCGCGAACTATTACCTCCATTTACATTATAGGAGAAGAAGCAGCAATCAACAATTAGTCGTTTAATAGTCCCACCCTACATACCCCTACATCATAACATCATATGGAAAGCTTATTATGTCTACTATCAGATTCGGCATGATGTGAAATGCCAATGTGGGCCCGAAGGTGGTTTTTGGGGCATTTTAGCCAAAAAACATACATTTTTTTTTTTTTTTTTTTTTTTTTAAATATTGGTATTTTTGACATCTATATAGCATGCCCCATCTAGGTGGGTAAGTAGTTTCAGAACCTATATTGGGTCCCAATAAGCGAACAATTTAAGCTCTAAAGTTTAACAAAATACAGTAAGTATAGGCGATAATGGGTAAAAAATATACGGTTTTCCTCAAATTCATGTTTCTAACACCTGAAAAAATAGTGCAACTTTTAGCTTAGCATCAAAACGTCCGTGTGTTTTGATTTAAATTGAGCTGAAATACTTGATCTATCATTGGCATTCGAATTAGGTATGATTTGGTACTACCAATATGAGCCAAAGGTGATTTTGGGGTATTTTAGTCAAAAACATAAATTTTGGGTAAAAAATGATTTTTGATGATATTGCTATTTTTGACATCTATATAAAATCCCCCATCTATGTAAGAAGGTTTCAGAACTCTTATTGTGTCCCAAAATCCCACAATAAGCTTCCAAAGTTACAAAAATACAGTAAGTATAGGCGATAGAATATACCTGGAAATAAACACAGTTTTTCTCAAATTGATGTTTTCTACACCTGAAAACGAGTTTTCAACTTTAATTAGGTTTGATGTGGAACTGCCAATATGAGCCAAAGGTTATTTTGGGTCATTTAATCAAAAACATACATTTTGGGTAAAATTATTTTTGAGGAATTGGTTATTTTTTCACATATTTATAACATTAGGTCCGTAGGTTTAGAAACTATATTGTGTCCAGCAGATCACAAAAAAGCTCTAAAGTTGCAAAATATATAGTAAGTATAGGAAATATTGAGCGAATGTGTATTTTTCTCAAAATGGATGATTCCAAAACCTGAATAAGAGCTAAACTTTAGCTAAGATTCAAAACATTCAGGTTTTATGTTCGAAAATTTAGCTATAAATACTTGCTATAACCATTCAGTTTTTGGCAATTTTAGTCAAAAACCTAATTTTGGTGTGAGGATAATGGTACCATGCCTTTTCTTTGTTAATAAATTTTTAAAAGCTATATTCATGCCTTAGAACTTCCAAATAAGCTGTTTTTTTACGAGTACCAAAATACAAGTAAGTATAGGTTGGGTGATATTGACTGAAATTTGTGTTTTTCAAAAATCAGTTTATGAAAGCTACTGAAAGTTAAACATAAGTTACCTTTTCAAAATTGTCCATATTGGCAATGTTAATTCTACACACGCTAAACAAGTATTGGCAATATTTGACAAATCATAAATATAGAGTTTGGTACATTGTTTTGATGAAATGTGTTTGCGTTGATGTACTGACTAGCTTAATACTTGCCCATAATAAGTGACCCCCGAATACGATAACAAAACTGGCTATCGTGCACAGATTCTGAAAAAAATACCCTTTTTACATGTTCTTGGTTTTGAGATATCCCTTGTCGAAGGACAGTGACCCGCCTTCCGGGACAAGTATGTGTGAAATCCTTTTGTTAAAGATATGGTAAGAGATGGTATTTTTTTTACGATGTTACATATTTCTTACTAAAGAAGTTAGTGCGAGAAAAATATTACCATCCTGAATTATGTATATTACATGATACACTAAATGTATTAAAAACTGTTGTAAAGTTAGTGGTTCATGCGGCCAAATGGTATAGTCAAAAAAGTTGCCAAAAACCATATTTGACTGTCAAAATTATTAGTTAAAACATATCGATTTGGGAATCCGCTTTATTTTTTATGAATTTCTATCTCTTCTACTCTTAGGCATTTTTTGTGAAAATTTCTTGTAAGTCAAAAATAAATGAAATAAATCCAGCAAAAAAAGTCCTGGACACTTAGAAAAAGTCAATGTAATTCATATGAATTTAATCAAAGGCAAACAAAACAAAGAGTTGGCACATCTCCAAAATAAACAGACATTCACCTTCTGTCAGTTTTGAGTGCGAATTAAGTTAGTGACCATTCCGGCATGGCTGGTGACCTTATTTGTCAACGACAAGGTGCATGAATGAAATTGCAAGAAAAGAAATGGATGTTCAAGTTATTTGAGGGGAATTAACCACCGATCTTGACCACTTTCATCACCCTGGAACATGTGTCGAGACGAAAGTGGAAACATTTAGGTTTTAAAACCCAAATGTGTTGATCACACTGCATGTTTTTCTCCGATAAAATGGGCAAGCTTTCGGGGCAGGATCGTGCTAGAGCCATAGGGTATAGGGTATGTTCAGGATAGAGGGAAAGGGACAGAGAACAATGGCATTAAGTCCTCTTCACTGATGAATCCAGGTTTTTTCCACCAAGGATACGAATGTGGAAAAGCCGAGGGATGCAAAGACTGTTGCATACGAGAAGTGCAGCAAGTTTGGGGAAGGCATTATAGTGCAAGAACTCACACAAGTTATTAACGGAAACCTGAATGTCCAACGGTACATTGATAGAGTACCGGAAGCCGGTGGTTGTACCGTCTGCCCGAACTCTGGGGAGACAATGCATGCCCCACCATGCTAACAACATCGATGGCCGATTTGGAAACGAAAAACATTAGCACAGTGTGTGGAGCCATGGCCCGCGTGCCTCACCAGACAGGAATCCAATTAGAGCACTTACTGGATCACTGGAAAAAATCCTCTCTCTCCACCAAAGAATGTCTCAAAAGAGAGAATTCGTTCAACTGTAACAAAGTATGGGGACGGTGAGTGTTTTATGCTGCACTTGACACAAAGTCATGGGAGGACTACCAAAAATACGACTTTGGACACTGCATGTTTGACACGATAAGTTAGCCTTGCATTATAATGTGTTTAAACAGTGCACCGCGATGTGTTACTGACATTGCTATGGTTTGAAACAAAATGTTCCTTGTTCCATCAAGGTTGAATGCCTTCATTATGAAAACTTTTACCAAAGGGATCAATCATTATTGCCTTTGGGTTGTAACTGGCTCACAGGACGCTTCAAAATTACAATACTGAAATGCTAATTTTTGCAATTCTTTAAGAACCTTGCCATTGTTAATGGAAGTAATCAGTCGGCTGAGGTTAACATTGCAATTCCATCTTACGATGACAGAGACGAATGTCCCTTTATTTTTGGTATGCAATTATGGCTTTCTATGAAAAATAAATTTGAAATATTTCAACTTGTTTTCAGTCCAGGAACTGTTTTTGCGAGTTTATGTTAAATGAGCCCCCATTTTGATCATTTTTAATGTACTGGAGTCTGTGATTGGTTTTCCATACCATTTTATACAGGGAGTCTATGATTATATATTAATATTTTTAATGTTTGTTTTTAAACTGGATCAGAAAAATCTCAAAAAATTTACATATCTTTTTAATTTAGAATGAAGATCTTCTAAATGGTGCATTTCAGTATTAAATGAAATTCATTTCGAATTATTTAAAGAGCAAGATTTACATAACCTTTGCTCTTGAAAGGATTATTTGCGATGAAAATTATGCTCCTTTCTCAGTAGTTATTCATTATAAATCGAGAAGTTTTAACTTAGGAAAAGGTGATTTGCAAGCATGCCCAAACATGATGATGTACTTTTCCAAACAAAAAATCAATCTTTGAAAAGACAATATGACAAAACACGTACGAAAATATGAAAGACAATATGAAAAGGCAACAACCTCAAAGAGCTCATTAAGGAAAACACAGATTTTGCGAGCGGATCGAGAATATGAGGGTTTTTTGCCAAAATAATATTATTTTTTTCCCAAAGGGTTCAAATTTTGGTAATTAAAAAGTAAACTTTTGTAACTTCCCCCCCCCCTTTGAGGAGGTAAATTTTGGGGGAAGTCCCCTTTTGAAAAAGTCCCCCCCTAAATATCCTTGTTTATGGGCACGGGTGTTGGTTCAACAAAGGTAATCTCCAGGTCTCCAACATGCATAAGATACTTTGAATTAATGATTGACTTTTTAAAGTTTTTATAGAGACTTGCATAGTTATTTTGCAAGCCAATCCGGCGCGGGCCCATGGAACTGGCAAAATAAGTCATTGAAATCTCATGCACACAAGTACAGTTACTGCCAAGAAACCACAAACTGACAAGGTAAGGGGGTTTTAACCTTAAACACTTTCTACTTCCACAGATTTTGATTCAAGTTGTACATATTAATCTTTGTACAGCCTTCAGTTATCAGAAAAATGATGTATGTTGTGGCATTTTATCGAAGTGGATGTAGTCTGCCAGGTAAAGTGGGCCACCCACCACAGCCAAAAATTGACCAAATTTTAAAAAGTATTTTGCCCATTATTTTCAAAAGCATACACAATTTGTAAACTCGCACAGATTTTATAAGTAACGTAAAAAATCACACGTATTCTGCCTAAATAACCAAATTCAAATCAAACTGCCAATAACATTTGTAAACCGCAATGTTTCTAATTGAACAGAATTATGTTAATCGCACAAGATTCTGTTAAATCACTTAAGGTTCTGTTAAATCGAATAAGATTTGAAATAGCACCACAAATCTGTTAAATTGCATACAGTTTCCTAAAAATCGCAACAAACTACACCCAATCGCATAAGAATTTGTAAAATAGCACAGGATTTCTTCAAAATCACATAGGGTTTGATAAGTCTTGAGAAAAAAAACGAGTTTTATAAAAAAAAATCTTGTTAGGAATTGGGAGAATTGAAACGACATTTTCACAGATATCTTCAATCGCATAAAAATTTCAAAGAATACGGTTTAATTTCTTCAAATACAGGTATCTTTAGATTTTCATAGACTGATTGCGATTTACCACTTCCCCAGTGACATGGGGCCTTTTAAGCTGGTGAGGTATGAAATAGTTATAAATCATACTACATAGATACCAGTATCTCAAAAATTATATGTTGCCCAGAAACCATGGTTTTTGCTAAATTGGCCCAATTTGGACATGTCAACATAATACCTAAACTGAATGTCAATGTATTTCAACTATTTTCAGCTTAAATTAGAGCATAAAACATGATGTTTTGAATATGTAGCTAAAGTTTAAAACTATTATCAGCTTTTAGGAAACCTCAATTTGAGGGAAAAAACGTATATATTCACTCAATATCGCATACTTACTGGATATTTTGTAAACTTTAGAAGCTTATTGTGAGCTTCTGGGACACAGCATAGTTCTGAAACCTACTTAAAAAGATGGGGCATGTTATATAGATGTCAAAATATCAATATCTCAAAATCATTGTTTTTTGCCAAAAAATGTATTATTCTTTGAATAAAGGACCCACAATTGCATTTGGCTCATATTGGCAGTTCCACATCATTACCTAATCTGAAATGACACTTTGTGCTCAAGTATGTTTAGCTCAATTTAGAGCCTAAATAAACACAAACAATTTGAATGCTAACTAAAAGTTCAACTATTTTCAGGTTTTAGAAAAACATGAATTTGAGAAAAAACGTTTATTTTTCACACAATATCGCCTATACTTACTGTATATTTTACAAACTTTTAGAACGATTTTGTTGTGTTAGTGTGTGGTTAGGCTTCTGGGAAGCAATTTATGTTTGAAACCTATTTACATAGATGGCGCTATAGTAACTAGATGTCAAAAATACCAATATCTCAAAAATAATTTTTTGCCCAAAAATGTATGTTTTGGCTAAATTGACCCAAAACTACCTTTGGCCCACATTGGGAGTTCCACATCATAGCAATCTGAATGCCAAGGGTATCTTAATATACTTTCAGCTCAATTTGGAGAAAAAATATGCATGTTGTGAATGCTTAGCTAAAAGATTAACTATTTTTTCAGGTTTTAAACATGAATTTTTGAGAAAGAAAAACGCATAATTCACCCACTATCGCCTATACTTACGGTATATTTTACAAACTTTAGAAGCTAATTGTGGGCTTCGGGCCGCAATATATGTTCGAAACCTATTACATAGATGGGGCATGTAATATAGAGGTAAAAAATAAACCCCCAATATCTCAAAAATCATTTTTTTTGCCCAAAAATGTATGTTTTTGGATTCTACAATGCCCAAAAAAACCACTTCGGCCCATTGGCCACAATTTCACATCATGCCTAATCTGAAAGTAAACATAATAAGCTTCACTGATGTAATGAGTAGGTGTATGTAGGGTGGGAAGAGTAAACTCCTACAAATAAGCCACTTTCGGGAGTTCACGTAACTAATCTCCTATTAGATGGCGCCACTCAACGAAGTTGCAATGCTACTGCGATTCATCAACATCCCTGATTTCGTTTTTACTCCTGAATTGTAAATAGTTTCCTCTACATTACAAATGCCCTTTCCGTCTATTGCGGATCAGACTTCTTCTCCCGACCACGTTCGAAATCAAGTTGCGCGAACACTTGTTGCCAGCAACACTGCCCCCCCGCCCACCCTTATATTCTTTATTTGTCAGGCTCCTTTCCGTGTATTTTCTACTATACAAATTCTCTTCATAATGGTTTAGTTATAATTCCACAGTGGATAAATATCTATATTTACGGATTTTCTTTAATATGTCTAAACTCGATGATGATTCATCCTTTAATATATGTTTTGGCTGTAGCATTACAGACAATCTGTATGTGCTACACTTATGTGTAAAAATCGTAAATAGGAGTGTAAATAATCCCGGGGGCACTTGTTATTCAAAGGTGGATATGATGAGTGAAACATCTAGAATTAAAATTGCACCCTAAACAATATTTCCACCGACTAAAAACATACCCTAAACAAGTATTTTTGTCGGTTTTTAACGTCTGACGTTTACTTATCAATGCACTGCATAATGTACCATAGCGAGGCTCTGATCCCTTTCACGATCTGTGTATTAGTGCGCGAATCGTAGAGACATTTTGTTTTGTGAGGAAGATCCGTGAACAAAAGAATTTCACATTACAAGTGCACGCACGCATCTAAACGTGCAGGGAGACAATTGAAGTGAGTGCCCTATTCTTCACCGTTGTAGGTGGACCATATCTCCTGCCACACCGGTTCGAGTCCGGCGAAGAGCAAATGTTTTTTTTTTTTCAACATTTGCGTGCGTGGCCATCTCCAGGGAAAGATAAATAATATTCATTTCTGGAATTGTTTAGAGAAACTAATTTTATAATTATTTCCCATCAATGTCTACTTAACACGATTAATGCCAAGAAGAGTGAATTAGAAGAAAAAAAAAACAATCAAACACTGTCTTACTCTTCAAGTTATATTAAATTTATACATTGGTTAATACTGTATGATAACTTCAGATTTACAACATGCTATACAATACTTTGGCGCTTTGAATGCGTAATGTATATCATTTTTTAAGCACGTGCGATAATCGATCTTCAATAGTAGAAGATCGATTATTGCATGTGCTTAAATAATGATATACATTACGTATTCAAAGCTCGATGCAGATAGGTTAAATATTAATGTGGATTTGCTTCGATGGGGTCTAGCGAAATTCATTAAAACCGATTAACATAAATGAGAAAGTTCAATACCATATAATATCCAGCCTGTGCGAGGTTCTTTTTTGAAAACAGAAACGAGTATTAAAATACGTTTTCCTACTTGATGTCAAGAACCAATGGATATATGCCGAAATGTCCCTTATTAGATAAACACCAAACGTTAAAATATCGAACACGTATAATATTATGAGATCGATAGTATGAATCAGAGATATGTGAAGTTCGCTTCCACAATATTTTAGTGGTTGCCAGTGTACAGTTATATCTGATGAAATGAGGCCTACCATACTTCGCCTAAGGGTCGGTATATCACGAAAGTCTTTTAACCGAATCCATTCATTCTAAACATCCTCTGCTAAGTATTCTTTGGTATGGTAAATTCGTCACGAATACTTCACATTTATCGCATTTCAACCAATGCACAATGGAAAACAAATCGTGCAGAAGTGACGCCAATTTCCTTTATTACATCGGACAACAAAATCAATGTTACCACGGAAGAGGCTTCTAAATTGACGTGGAGTAGCAACGAAACAATTTGGATTACGTTCATTCTTCCTATTGGCTCCCTATTTGGTATTTTAGGAAATGCTATATTTCTTGCAACAGTTATTGGCATCAGAGAGAATATGAACAACTGTCTGGGCGCTTATCTCGTGAAACCTTCTGTATGTGACAATCTACTACTTCTGTGCGCAAATGCTATTGGTTTCGTCGGATCGCCCATTCGTTATGGTTATCTTTCCGTTATTCATGCGATCTGTAACTGTTTCATCATCTCACCGTTTTCATACTTCTTATATTTTGCGTCCGTTGGATTTGTAACTTCAATATCATTTGAACGTTATTTCGCAATCTGTAAACCCTTAAAAAGCATTGTCATGAAAGGAACAAAGCGATACTCTTTCAACCAACTGCAGTAATATGAGAGAACAAATTAAATTAACGATAATAAACTTAAAATGGCCTCAAATTTAAATTAGGAAAGAGCTAAATATGAAAGTGTAGAAAAAATAAAAGACAACCTTTTAGTGATTCCCTTTTCCCCAGCCAAGGCCCTGCCGATATTGTTGAATAATACTGCCGTGATCGAGAATCACAAAACAGACTCTTACACCATAATAAACTGGCGCTAGATGACATACATAATATGGATATCAATGGAAACAGCATAAAATCAAATGCTGGTATCAGTGAAAGTCGTCGGGAATATAAGTCGGGTTTTTAATTACTTGATGTTTCTGGCCAATTTTAAGGAAAAATCTCATTCAAAAGATGCGGTTATTATCTAAGGACTTTTCTTGCAAGTTATTTAAAAGCTAGCGGTTACAATGGACGAAAATAGACGTCTTTTACCGGCCGATTTATACCTAGAAAATGTGACCCTTAATGGCGAAAACGAAGCCCTAAACGTTGAAAGAGCCAAAAATTGACACCTTATTTTAAAAACGTCGACGACGCTATATACTCAAAATCTGACCCGTTTTCGACGTTTTTATTAATTTGAAATTCAATCTGGGCTACTTCTGACCCAAAGTCCCGGGAAAGGGTTATTAACACGGATGCATCGCACTTTGAGTGACGCTATATACTTAAAATCCGACCAGTTTTCGACGTTAGTTTATTAACACGGATGCATCGCACTTTGAGTGACCCTCCCTAGCCTTTTATCAAGGCTTTGATTATTTATTCAATTTGTGTGAGTCCGCCCCTCTCTGGACCGCTCAAAGTTGAGTCGTAATCACGCCTTCGGCACAAGACACGCGCCTTTATGGTGGTATATCTGTAGCAAAACCTCGCTCATCGTCCGCTCCTGGAGCGCTCCAATAAAATATGGAGCGGTCATGGAGCGGTCATGGAGCGCTCCGTGACCGCTCCATTTACCGTTCCATTGTTGGTATCAAGTTTCGTGAGCTCGGGTTTTAACACTAGATTCTTGTCTTATAACGGAATAAACTGCATCATCGTATTGACGTTTATTCCGTAAAAGAGTAGAATGTCAAAAAAAAAAAAAAAAAAAACAGTTTTCGACGTTAGTTTATTAACACGGATGCATCGCACTTTGAGTGACCCTCCCTAGCCTTTTATCAAGGCTTTGATTATTTATTCAATTTGTGTGAGTCCGCCCCTCTCTGGACCGCTCAAAGTTGAGTCGTAATCACGCCTTCGGCACAAGACACGCGCCTTCGGCGCGCTCGCGGTTGGTGAACAAAAATGCGAGGCGTCTTTGACAAAGACTAGACCCTCCCGGGTGGACAGGCTGGGGTTTCCCGGAATTAAAGTTGTCAAACTAAGCATGCAAGGAATCCCATAAAAGCTCATAAACGACATAAATACGTCTCTCTCTCTCTCTCTCTCTCTTTCTCTCTCTATCTCTCTCTCTCTGTAAAGTCATACTCTTCAGACACATGTTAAAAGTAAATGACGTATTAACACAAGGACTGCTACACCTTATTTGGGATTCCATTATTCAGTGATAGTTATGAAATGAGTTTGTGAATGATCTCAAGCATACAGCGAAATCGTCGACACAAACGTTCTTTGATAATCTTAAACCGTCACATCTCTTCAGAGTGTGGAAGTGGCTCATAATCATAAAAACGCAACACACGAAATGACGATATCTGAAATATTGATTGTTTCCGTGCCTTTCGGTGTTAGTCCTACTTCTATATTGACGTCGATGTTGTTGAATCGACTCTGAGTTTGAACGCATCTTCAGTGTTTAAATGCATTTTTATTGGAACTGTAGTTGGCGATTTGGTCGAATTTTCTCTACAAAGGCTATTATTCAGACCTGCAAGTTGCTGCGCGCGTAATTCCGGAGGTGACAAGCACATGGCTTGATTATTCACGTGATTATGCCTGTACCAGCTTCTCAAAGGCTCAAGAGCACAATCGCAAAGCAAAGGATTATTATTCAAATGCAGATTTGTGAGATTATCTGCCAGATCCAAAAACAGGTCCAGATTATGAAAAGTTGTGATGTTGTTATCAGATAACTGTATTGTCTGAACTTGAAGCCCAATAAAATAAGCTGCAGCAATCGACATCAATGAGTTTCCTCTAAGCGAAACCCAAACCAGGCTTCTCATATCTCTAAAGGTATCATTTTCCGATTATCTTAATCTTGTTATAAGAAAGGCTAAGTTGGCGAAGTTTCCCTAATCCAGTAAAGATTTGTCCGGTAATGTTCATTATGTTATTACCAGCCAGGTTAAGTCCTTCTAAAGCTCGTGCGTCTCGAAACACATAGTCAGGTAAAAATGTCAAATTGTTCCTGGAAAGGAAGAGCTGTGTTAACGAATGCAAACCATGAAAGGCATTGACTCTATTAGCCGTATGTTATTACTATCAAGATCCAAGAGCTCAAGACGAGGTAGCTCGCGGAAGGCTCCTCTTGGTATGCGTGTAACGCGGTTGTTATTCATGTAATATGGCTGATGTTACCGCGCATACCAGGTGGTATTCGAGCTAATCCATTGTTGTCGCATAACAAGAAACTTTAAAGATGTGTATCGTGTTATGTCATCCGGTCAACATTACTTATACTGTTGTAACCAACATCTAGTGTCAACGCAGTGCAGCATTTACCAGCAGTCGGTATCCTGATTAAGTTACGACTTCGGCAATTTGCCAAATGCAGACTTAAATCACAAATGCTATCGCAATTGTCATTGTCAATGTCTTCAGTTATTATACTGAATTCAGAAAAATTATACCTATGCTGATTGTTTTAAACAGGAAATACAAAACACGTTGCACAAAATTAAGCTTCATATTCGACTAAGTTGTTCAGCCGAGTGCCGTCAAAAGTTATGCCATTCCCAATATATTTAGTTCTGTATGGGGTAAACAGAAAGAAAAATGTTTATGTATCCATGTATTTGACATTTGACCCATTTTAACTATATAGAAAGTTAGAAATCTTACGAAAAAATGGTAAAACAGTTTTTTAAATGTAAGAATAAATATAAAGTGACAGGAGGAGATTTTTTGAGGATACAAATTTCTCTCAATTTTCACTGGATCGGTCGTAGACCACCTACCGAGAACGTTTCGAAGGTTTATTGAACAAACCAGTACAACAGAAAACCGCAAACCTTGTTTTGTACTTGTCCCCCTGCTATCACAATCGTCCCCACAGAAAACCATGCTTGACTTTCGGTCGTGCACGGGACAGAAACTACTAAATCATCATCTTATTACATAAAGACGGCGTATTCGGCTAATTCAATTCGGGTGTGATCTAATACATTGGTAAGCATTCCAAATATGCAAAAAACCGGGGTTCGACAAAAATTGGGGGCGCTTCTTTCTGGAAATCTCCTCATGTCTCTTTAAGTTAAATATTATTGGAGCGAAACGTAGCAGAAGACTGACAACTGGACTTGAAACTATTACTCTGTTTATCGGGCGCAGCATAAAAAGAGTAGAGACGGTATCGGTAGTAAAAAAATATAGCATTCAGCATCTTCCCTCGCAGTTTGTGAATGGAGGACAAAGGTCACATGAGGTCACCAAAGTCACATGGGATCCCAAACACGCGAGACACATTACCCAAGGACCATTGTATCCAAGTGTCATGAAAATGGTCGACATATGTGAATACACCAAGCAATTTGATAATTCTGACGATTTTGGGCCATGACCTCAAATGACCGTTAGATGACCTTTGTCCCACTCTTGAGAGGGCAACTGCTGGGGCACTACCCAAGTACCATTAAATGCAAGTGCCATTAAATGTGTGCACATATGTGGAAAACAGTGGGGGAATTATGTTTAGAGCACCCGAAAGACGCAAACCCCCAAAAACCAAAGGTTGCAGTTGGAGTGTTTATTTTGGTTGCAATTATATTCATTCTGGCATGATTTTAACAGATACCAATTTTGTAATAAATTCAAAGCTCCATTCATTGACGCGCAATAAATATTTGTATTTGTTTATTATTTATGAAAAGAAAATATTTATCATTGAACTTATTATGTTGACTATTAAAGCTTGTGTCGAGAAAAATAGACTTCCTTTATGTACTTTGATCTGAGTTTTGTTTCTTTTGCCAACTTGCCATCTTTTGTGAGCTTCAAGACAGCATGGCACATTACTTGAAACAAGTCTATCCATGCATAAAAGTGGCACAAACTCGATTTTGGTGTATCCTCTAAGTTTGACAAAAGCAAATAAGATGAAACCAAAAGTAAACCTGACCTTTGTTCTTTAAATAGTATGTCAAGTAGGAATGACTTATTTTGAAGTTTCGTTATTTATTTTTTTCTGATTGTACCACTTTTTTGAGACAGGCTTATGTGACTCTCTCCAGGTTCTCTACTACTGGTTCCTGTCTATTTTTGTATATCTGTCACTCTGTTTATCTGTTGCTATATGTCGCTGAATCTCTCTCTTTCTGTCTCTGTCTGCCTTTTACTTGGGAGTTTCCGTAACCTGACCCATCTGACACACTTTTTTTCTGACACACTTATGAATTGAAACCCTTCACGGACAAAGCACATGTTTATTCGTTAGGTTTCCGAATTCATAAATGTGTGAGAAAAAAGTGTGGCAGATGGGTCGGGTTATGGAAACTCCCCTTTTACTCCCATCTTCCCATCTATCTCTCTTGCTCTACTTTTTTATTCACGTGATATAATTATAGTTCCACGTTCTAGATATGAGCCCATGGAGGACGGGCTGATATAGGGGTCGAGTCACTCACTTTTCACCAATTCGATTCCCGTTGAGTAATGTCCGTATGTGAATTTGTTGGCCATATCCATACCCGTCCTCACTCCCCGATTTCTCCGGAACTTCTGTTGCCTCCCTGAATCTAAAATTACACTTTTACCATAGGCCCTGGTAATACCTTGTGATCATACAACAATTTGGTATGCAATTGAACAGCGTTTGGAACCACTTTTTCATTTTTACCCCCTGTCTAGTTTTTGTGACCGCCTATCTCGCTTAAGCTACCCCCGCAGAATGGCCTATCATGCCATTTTCGTGTATGTCATTGTATGAGGTAGCCCTGGTATTAAATGCCTCTTTTCCCCCCCCCCCCCCCCCCCCCCCCCACCCCCGGTGGTACCAATAAGGCACTTTAGAGGGTCTGCTCATCCAAAAAAAAAGTTTACACTGTTTCGTCTGCACGTTCTGGCAAACGTGGGTGGACATATCAAATAGTTTGAGGTAGTTCTTAACTACAATATCTTTGTTTGAACCTTGTGAAAACGGCGTTGACAACAAAGCTCAAATGACAAAATGGCTGCCATCTATAGAGAAAAAATGTCAAGAAACCACTTTGCACATATTTACGTCTATGGCACTCTGTGCAGTCACAGAATTATTATACTTAGATTCACCCCGTCATGGACTTGGTTTTAATAACCACAAAGGTACGAATTAAGACAATCTTAATTATTTAGATCAAATTTCTCTTATATAAATTATAATAAAATGGCTGCATATGTCTTCTTTATGATCTTGTCCCAAACCACTGCAGGAATTGCAAATGTACAAGCAGAGTCTTGATCAGTCTAAACAAGAAAACATGGACAGGGTGTGTAGTCTCGATCAATTTAAAATCCATCTCCCTAATTGAACTTGATTATTATGTAAAACCTTTCAAGTTCATTTTTTCACGATCGAGATATTCTCTCATTCATTTTCAAAACTGTAAACACTTCACACGTAACTCGAAGGGGGGTCAGTAGTTTTTACGTGATAGGCCTACAGTTCACGCATTGGTTGATTGCTTTGTTAACCATTAAGATTGCCCATAGACTTACGTGTGTGCAAAATTAGTTTTTGACCAGTTTTCTAAACGGTCGCCATTTTTGGTTATTTGAGTTTGTTTTCAGTGCCGTTTTCACCTGGTTCCAACAAGATATTGTAAATATCTTGTCAACAATTGTGATTGTCTACCCACTTGTTGAGAATTTGCAGACATAAAAGGGTAAACCTTTTTGGACCACGTCTGTATCTTCGAGAATCGTCAAATCCTTATCGCACTGATTCTTTAAACTATAGATAAGAAACACAGACAGCATTTGGCTAAGAAAACGATATTGTCTCAGAAATCAGCGCATAGCTACGTGGAATTATATCTACGATGTTTTGGGGCTTAGATGCCAATAGGGGGTTTCCTTCATATATGGACTTATGTCAAAGGTCATGGACCAAGGTCAAAGGTCATCTGAGATCACGTTCCCATACTGCCATCTTGCCAGGGGGACGATGCAAGTTACTGCTTATTTTTTTTTATATTTTTAGTTGCCATGGAAAAAAGAAATTGTCCAAAAGTAGATCCAAAAGCAAAGAGGAACCCTCGAACACAATCTTTTTAACCATAGGAGAGCACAGAACATATAGCTTTTGGCCGAATCTTACTCTCCTTGGTCCTTCTAACAAGACAGCGGAATTAGAACCATGTTAAAAAATGAATTCGCTACAAAAACTTGATTGTGATTGATCATGCTAACAACAAATCTGTTTTTACATTTGATGAAGAATGCAATGAAATAGTGGCAGTATAGGGGTGTGGCCAAGGCCAAAATAATACTCCTAACAAAAGAACTATTAAGTTTGTGACATGGAACATAAATGGACTTTTAAGTAAGTCTGATGATGTAGATTTTATAAATTACTGCACATGTTTTGATATTATTGGTTTTACAGAAACTTGGTCATCGTCAAAGAGTGATCTGTTACCTTTGTTTACTAATTATTGTGTATATGCATGTGATGGTGAAAAACCTAAAAGAGGTCGAATAGCAGGTGGCGTTGGTATCTTTATAAAAAAATGACCTAGTTGGTGGTATTAAACTATTAGGTACAAAGCAGAAAGATTCTGTTTTTCTTTTGATGAATAAGACGTTTTTTGGTCTTAAAAATGACATCGTTCTGGGAGTTGTATACATACCCCCAATTGACCCTGAAAGACATGTTAGAAATTTAAATTTGAATTATAATTCCCTGAATAAAACTCTCACAGACTTAAGAGCATCTTATCCTAATGCTGATTTTATGATTTCAGGCGATTATAATGCACGTACTGCTACTGAAAAAGATTTTATCGTTGATGATTTTATCCCAGGTACTGATCATATTGATATTTATGATAATTTCTCTGAACTTCGACGTTCTAAAGATCAGGGGTTCGTCCGCGAAACTTGAATCGTAAGTATATACGTAACTTTTGCTGAGCGCTTGTTACGATTTCTACAAGCATGACAAGTTGTGACTTACGTGCGTTCGCGAACAATGGACGTTAGACAGTCGTAGGAATACCTTTTCGCATAACTTAGGATCATTATTACGTGTCTTCTATTTGGGTGCATTCGTGGGTGCAATTAGGTACGAGTCGGGGTTGAATGCCGTTCTAGTAATATCGATTAATGGATTTTAGAAGCATACGCGTGGTTTGGGGTTAGTGCAGAAATTGAAACGGGTTAAGTACTCGGACTACCCCTCGCATATTAGAATTCCTCCTGGTTGATGAGAACCGCGTTAAATTGGCTTGTTATTTTTAGCTGTGTACTTTCGATAGGTATTAGATAGACCTACACAGGTAAAAGAAAATGGCTTCAGAACCAAAGAGGGCTGCTATTTTTTCCTCATTAGGAGTCATTCTTATAGGTTGGAAAGACAAAAATATATTTAAAAAAAGAAAAGTAATATAGGCCTATATCCAATAAACGATAACAAAAGGACATGAATGAATGAATATTACAGGAAAGGTAAATGCCTGCAGCCAGCATGAAAAGGTCTGTTAAGCAAGTGAAGAAGAGATACAATTACTAGCGAAGACTTGCACTGATTTTGTAAAGAATTCAAAAACTCGGAACGAGTCAATAGATGACGAATAAATTGTGCACTTTTTAAGGCTGACTCAAATATTTTGAAATGTTTTTGTTTGTATATTAATTAATCATCTGAAATACTCAATTCCACCACAAAGATTGAGATGAAACGTTGTGATGTAGTATATATTTATATGTGTAGTATAACGGTACCATAGGATAGGCCTACTGTATAACAAAAATTCTGGATGTGGCATTTTATTACATAATTGAGATTTTCTATATGAAGGACATCAATTTGAGCTTAGCAATTTCACACAGTGATTAGTATGCATGGACAAGCATTTTGTACATGAAAAAATTAAGATTTGTTCACTTTCCACACACTACGAGCGTGCTACGTGTACTCATGACCACACGTAGTTTTTATCGTATATCTGGCTTACTCGTAGGACACACGTAGTCTACGTCCAGGTTTCACGAACGCGTAAAAAATCTTAGTAGTAACTTACGTCGCAACTAGGGCTACGTCAGTCTTACGACTGCTTTCGCGAACGAACCCCCGAAAATCAATGCCTGGGGTAGGGAATTGCTTGATTTATGTAAAATTTTCAACATTTATATTATGAATGGTCGGTCTGTGAAAGATAAAGAGGGTGAATTTACTTTTGTTGGTCACCAGGGTACGAGTCTTGTTGATTACTTGCTGTTGAGTAGCTCTTTATTCCGTTAATGTACTTTGAAGTCGGTGTTCGTTCTGAACCTGATCATATGCCCATCACCTGGAGTTTAAATACAAATATTTCTGATAATAGGTGTATCAACTTTGATGATAGTACAGGTATTACGCATGAAAGGTATAAGTGGAAAGGTCAATATGCTGGTGAGTTTAAAAATAACCTTTCTTCAAATGAAGTTACTGGTTTATTGAATAGGTGTATTGAAACGATTAATACTGGTGATGTTAACTATGCTTTATCACAGCTCATTGGTGCGCTTAAATTTGCTGCGTGTAATATGATTTGTAAACCCAAACAGTCTGGTAACAAGGTCAAGAATAATAGCTGGTTTGATGATGAATGTAGAAATATGAAACGAAGAATGGTGCAATTGTTGAGAAAATTTAGAATTACAAAAGGTGATAGTGAGTTGCGTAATTACATTGATTGTCGTACGAAGTATAAACATATGTGCAGATGTAAAAGAAATGTGTACAATAAGAAGTTACAAAGTGAGTTGCTTGATAAGGTCAATGACCCCAACAACTTCTGGGATACTTTAAAGCAGATTTATAAACAAAGTCAGGTCAGAGTTCAAAATACTTTGAGTATAGATGTCTGGTTCGATCATTTTAAGAATGTCTTTCAAAGTGATGTTATACCACAGATTTCACATAACAATGATGTTGAAGAGAATTTGTTAGAGGAAATTCGTGATGTTGATGATTTAAATGCTCCAATAAGCAGACAGGAAATTATTCAAGCGGTTTCAAAACATGAAACTAAAAAAAAGCTGTCGGACCGGATGGGCTCTTAAGTGAGGTTTATAAATTCTCTCTTGATATTATTTTGCCCTGTTTGGATAAAATTTTTAATTTATATTCAATACAGCAAAAATCCCGGACTCATGGACAAGGAGTATTATAATTCCAATATTTAAGAAAGGTGATTCAAATGATCCCTCCAATTATAGATCCATTTTTCTTATTGATATCATTAGAAAAACCTTTGTTTACATTCTAAATAACAGGCTGTATTCATGGTGTGAACGTTATAACATTATACCAGAAAATCAATCGGGGTTTAGGAAAGGTTATATGACAATCGATAATGTATTTACTCTTCATGGTATCATTCAAAAGCTGCTTTCAAGAAAGCGTGGTAAATGCTATTTTATGTATTTTGATTTTTCATGTGCTTTTGATAGCGTACCAAGAGATAAGCTGCTGCAAAAATTAAGGGAAATTGGTGTTTCTGGTAAAATGTATTCTATTCTTAGCAGCTTGAATGATGTTCTAAAATCTTGTGTGAAATGTGGTTTTAAGCTTTCTAATTATTTTGAATGTCCTTGTGGCCTTCGTCAAGGGTGTCAAATTAGTCCCCTCTCTTTCTCAGTTTTTATCAGTGAACTTTCAAGACTTCTTGATACTCATGGTGGTCGCGGTATACAGCTCGATGACTGTCCAACTGAAGTTTAATAAAGCTTATTTATGCAGATGATATTGTTCATGTGGCAGATTCCAGTGGTGGTTAAGAAAACACATAGAAGTTCTTTGAATGTTCGCGTGTACAAATGGGGATGAAAGTACCATTGGTAAGACTAAAAGCGTGTTTCTATTGAAAGATCTGTAGTTTTACCGGGTAAATCTCTTACGGGACAGAGCAAGGAAAAGGGGGATAAGGGTCAGTTTCATTGGACGCTTTGTTTACCGGTAAATACTCCCAGGCTGCTGGCGAATCAACTCCAAATTAAACTTGCCGGCAAAAGTCTACCTGAGGGTCAAGGCAAAGCATTGTGGGTTGACTTTTTCAACAAAAAATATTGCGGACACATGCGATAGTAGAATGATGCGTGTTGGATTTTTTACAGTCAAAATTCAGAGGCAAATGAGAGGTTAGATGGGTTAAAAGTTCGTGAACGTTAGAGAAGAGTTTGAAGGACATGGAGTGTACAAGCGACGCGAGGCGATGTACGTAAGATGGAGGAGGCACCGCCAAATGCTGGCCCTCATCTCCCTAGTCTACACGTCCACACGTAGTGCCTATCGTCGATCGTATCACGCAGTATTATCAATTTCCGGTTCCTCGCCTGCATAAGCACTGTCGCGGAAAGGATGAGTGTGTTTCATGGCGTTATCGGTAAGTGACGCCGCTATTTTACTTCCTCGAGAAGGAAAATTTTTGCGGGTTGATTTACACAGTAACGGTGAGGGAGGGTCGAGTTTTATGAGCGCATTTAACCTATCCGTATCTTTTCCGGAAATGGCCCCCCCCATGAAAACACACCTTAAGATCATCATTAACAGCAAGGGAAGCAAGTTGGGCAAGTTTGAAAAGTGGCAATTTAAAGAGGCCACATATGATTTGTTAAACTCATATAAAATATCTGGTTGATGTTAACAACCGGAAATACTTTTACACAACTACAACAACACTGCAATTCAAACCAAGGGCATGTTTGGTTGGAGAGCGCCAATGAAAAAGATTGGTGGTTTTCATACTCGGCATATTTTAAATTTTCGATTCTGTTATTGCGACTTATACGGGCTATGGCGCTGAGATTGGGGATTTCAAAATTGATTTCATTGAAAAGGTTCATCTCAGGCTGGTAAAAAAGTTTTTAGGAGTTACAGCAACCTCTATAGTGCTAAGTAGGAGAATGTGGAAGACCTTCCATGTCTGTTTTTCAAGTCGTTCGTTGTATGAAATTACTGGTTAAAATTAATTATATGTCTGAGAGCGATAATCCAAGAAAAGTTATGAAATGCTTTTCAAATTAGACCAACGTGGTATCACAACTTGGGCTACACATATCAAGTATCTATTAAATCATACTGGTTTTGGTGTAGTGTGGGTTGCACAGGGGTGGAGTTGGTGATTATAATCAATTCTTAGACATTTTCGCCACAAGAGTTAGGGAACGTTTCTTTCAAAATGGTTTACGATATCAGTTCACGAAGTAAATTAAGATCTTATAATCAGTTTAAAACTCTATTAGCACCTGAAAATACCTTTGGTATTCAGATTTTAAAGTGAAAAAAGGATATGACCAAAACATAGGTGTTCTGATCATCCTCTCGGATCGAAACACAGGAAGATGGCAAAATATAATGCCACAGAGAGGCTTTGTGAATGTGCCAATGATGTTGAAATTGAGGATGGAATTTCACTTTGTTTAGTTTTGCTCTTTCTTTCAGATCTTAGACATAACTATATCCCCGATATATTTTGGGTTAACCCGACTTTGAGAAGTTTCTGACCACTCTGAAAAGTGAAAAATATTAATATTATCATACACTATGAATATGTTTTCTGTGCCTCTAAACTCAGGTAGATACTAGTTAGCTTAATTAAAACATGTGTGTGGTCTATAAGTTAATAATAGTTTAATTCAAATTGTATCCAATTGTTTTATAAAAAAAGTACTTTGCCATTCATGTCAGTTCAATGAAGTACCCATGTATTGTTGTATTACGGGCCGGTGGCCTACATACCTAATAAAGCTCATCGATACTAAAACCTGCTACTACAACAGGTCTATCCGTAACCAATCAATCAATAAACAATCAAAATCTTTATTTTATACATGTAAATCAGACAGCATATTGCATCTATTATAGATAATTAGGTAGTGTTAAAGGAAAGTGACCAAAGGTTTCTATTGGCCAGAATGGGCTCACTACCTTGTAACATAAAAGTTCCATAAAGTTCATACATTAAAACCAACTACACATACTACATGTCTTACATTTATCTTCATACAGGAGGACGACAGTTGCATATACCAGTGCAAAATGTCTACTAATTAGAGAAAAGATTTGAGACTTTTGTTTTGGCCATATTAGATGGTGTCATAAGGATGGGCATCCAATTTGTTGAGTGGTAGTGCCGGCGCATCTCATTCTTATTAGAATTGTGTAATGTTTGCTTTTTTAGCGACTAATTTAGTTGTGTCCACACTATTCTATATCATAATTGCACACCCCCCCTGAAAACATTATGTTTCTACACAAGGAACCAAATCATCGCGCGGTGTGTCACGATGCGTAAATTGCATTTGAGTACCAACTCGTATTACACGAAAATATCCAGAACGGATGGGCGGAGCTTTGACCTAAACCCAACAAAGTTCTTGTTAACATGATAAACCACGCCCACTGATCAGAATATAGAATAAAGGTATGATTTTGGAACCGGTTACTCTCTTTTAACGACGAATTGAACCCAAGGGCGAGAACCATTATTTTAAGTTTAAGAACGATTCCGACGGCCGAGTTCTTCCACGCAAAAATAATGGTGTCGCCGGGTCAATTCGTCGTAAAGAGAGTACCGACCGGTTCCCAAAATCTTATCTTTATTCTCATTTTTAAACGGCTTTATCATTTACGGTCATCGTTAATACTCAATTTCGCGATGCTTTATGGCTGAAAGCGGCACTGGCACGTTGTTCACAAAATATGAAATTTCTTCAATTTGCTCTCAATGAATAGTCTAAGGCCATTGGAAGAACAGAGATATATTTTACTTTACACCATAAAAATAATATACCCCAAAACCAGATATAGGGCCAGGAAAGATAATGAAATTTTTTGGTGTAACCTAGACTAATTGCTAATCAAAGGTTTTTCTTTCACAATGCAGTTCTTTGAAGTATCCACAATGACAGTCCGAGACAATCCGGGTTGCAGAAATATTTAATTTGCATAATTCAAATGGCCGCCATTTCAAAGGATGTTTTTGGCCATAACTCCATGATCCGAGGGGCGTAGAGATGTATGTTGGTGTCTCTACCCATGTTTTGGGGGTCTACGAACTCAATAATAACACCATAACACATGTGAGATGAGTGTTTAGGCCTTATTTGCATAAATCCAATATGGCTGCCATTTGTTGACTTTCTTGAAATTAGTTATGTTGAACTTTGTTTCTGGTGTCCATACAGCTTTATGTTATCAAAGACCATGATTATTAAGTTGCTAGTTAAGACACGGGACTCTCCAACTGATGAAAAATATCTATTTAAATATTTGGTGATTTCAAACTTCTTGATCCAAATTTCAAATCCAAAGAGAAACATCTTAGGACGTCTACACAAAAACTGACACTTCAGAGAGAAAAATCCTTTGTTCTTTTAAAGGCCTTTTCTTGTAGCTCAATGGCTTTATTTTGCCAAAAAGTACGAATTACTGAAATCTGTTCTGAACAGCTCGGAATATGAAGTTTTTCCTTTACTGTCTATAAGATCCGGGCAACGATTTTTCATACTGTTAGTAAGACACGTCTTGGTATGCAGTGTAGTCCATGCAACTTTGGGGTTTCGCGTTTTATCTGCTTTGACCCACTGAATACCACAAAATCTTTATTTAGGTTTGATTTTTGTGATTTAACAGGCCATATCATCCATTCTATCCCTTCGAGGGTGTCGACGGCTACTCTTTGTCCCATTTTTTGGAAAGGTTTGGATGAAAGCATATTAGTTGATGTGTAGACCAGGAAGAGGTAGACTAAATTTTTATTATTAGGTTAATAATGCACATAGATAGTTGTTTTTTAAGAATTGATTTATTTTTTCACACTTTGGTCAATATCAACTAAATATACATGATAGCTGAATTCAGAACAGACTTTTTGACGGAAAAAGGCAAACTTCTATTTAAGCAAATGCCACAGTTAGTAAACAACGATTGCTACTTACAAACTTTAAATTTGTGTCAAATGAGACTGTCAAATTGTCCTTTCCAAAATGAATATTAAAAGTGAATGTTTTGTCAATTGTTGAACATTTCAATTTTTTTTTTTCCATTGCTGTAGAGGAACATGATCGCCAAAATAATTAACCACCAGACGTGATTTGTTAAAGTGGATATCTTGGTTTGAAAGATGCTGCAAAATGTGCCTATCTCAACAGTTACCCTGATTGTTTAAACACCCTTACGATTGCTGCTGAGTTGGCCTGTATCTCTACTGTTTTCCCTTATGTGATATCCCAAACCAGACCCTCTCACCGTTATAACACCCAAACTTGTTAAAAGACTATGTATGGGTGAAAAAATGGAACGAGATAAGTACCAGGCTAAGACCTTTAAAACTGTTATGTTTTTGCTTAAATAGGGACACTTATGCCCCACAGATTTTTAAGGCAATGTCGGTCGCAAACTATTTTTGTACTTTTAAATTTGAAAATTATACATAGGTTTAAGATTTATATTTAAAAAGTGCTATGTAGAATTGGTGTATGTTGCACTCCCCTCGAACTTTTCCCTCCTGTTGCAAAAAAGTGTCTGATTGTGTCGGCAAATGATTCTAGGTATTTTTTAAAAAACCTTTGAGCACTTTTATTGAAAAACAATCGACCGCACCACCTACCCGGGAAGGATAAGCCGCCAAGTTGAATGGATTGGTGAAGCCTCCTCTACTTTACTCTGTAAATTGGTACAACAAGCATCAACAAACCACCATTTATGATTGCTCTAAACAAAAGGTTTCATGTTTCTAACAATCATTTTTATTAGTTTATGTTCATTTGGTTTTTGTTCTTATTTGAGCCCAAAAATTTCAAATTTTCCTACAAAACCTTTGTACACATAACTGATTTCACACCAAATTTTTTGCAAGGGCGCCGTGTAGTATGACATCATCGCAGCAAGATGCTGGGAATTTTGTACATAATTTGGTATCAATGGATAGTCCATTGATGCAAAAAACACAAACCCACAGTCAGGGTGTCTATGGAAAATCATTATATGAAGTTACATCAACCCCCTTCTGGTTTAGATTTGTTACCAAAATAACAGATTAGACGAAGGTTAAACAATACCGTAATTATTGATAATTGCTATTTGTAGATTAGATTAACCCTACCGACGAGACTATGTTGTACCTTAGAGTACCAATACTACAAAATACTACTGCACGAGTGGAGAAATGCACCCATCTTTTTCACTCTGTCTGTGGTTTTTTCCTTTTTCTTGTAGTTGAGACGAATATTTTATACTCGTCTCAGGTTCAGTTCGTAGTATTTTGTAGCACGCAGTACCGTTAGGGTTAATGGGGCATGGTCCGATTGGCTAATAGCCTCGTCCCAGACCCCAGATTTTACCGGAAGTGGTCAAAAGTTGGTATATGTAAAAGCTACTAATTTTTCTCTTCTTCTCATTTACGCTGTGAAATTTAGGGCCAAGGATATTTGGTTTTGGATGTTAGAGCGAATTTGATTTACCAATACTCTATGGATTTACAAAATCACATTTTCATCTCTCACATCAAAATGGTGAAATATTGGAGCGAAACTGTAACACGGGGTTTGTGGGTGAACGCCATCCTATCAAGATGAATTTTTTTTTTTAATTTTTCTTTTTTTATAATTTTTAAAATTGATGGTATCTCATGTGTCAATCCTCACGGGCCCGGAACTTGATCCTGAAGCAGTAGATGATTCTCATGGTTAAGCCTGGTATATGAAATGGACCATAATTATATTGTTCAGTTTGTTTGTTTATTCTTCCTAATATTGGTGCCAAATATTGGCAAGTTATAAAATTGCCACGAATCTTAGGACGTATCATTATCGTCACAATTATTACTGTTGGCTTTGCTTGCCTTGTCACTTTTGGATTTTATGCTAATGAAAGGAAGAGGTTCTCCATCATTCACATTATGCAATTCACATTGCCAATAATTGATCTCAAAATTATGTGTATAGACACAATATTAGACTTCCTTTTTGACTTCAGATTTCGAGATGTGGACAAAAAATCTATCAAAATGGCGGCCATTATTGGATTGTATTCAAATTAAGAAGCCCTGACCGAAACCCACTGCTATTAGTAACTGAATCCTAATTGTTGGTTCACAGACCCTGAAACCATGGGTATAGGGTACCGAATTATTCTGGCTACGAGTACAGACTGGGATTTAACAAAAAATCTATCAAAATGCGCCATGTTTGATTTTTATCAAATTAGGCATAATTTCTGCAACTCGTATTTTCCTCGGACTTTTTAGTATCTCATTTATGTACCTTTAAGCAAATGCATTGTGCAAAAAAAACCTTTGATAGCAATTTGTTCCCGGTCAAAACCTCATTTTCTTTCTTGGACTAGATAGGGGCATTGATATTAGGATAAAGACATCCCGGTAAGTTGTAGCCACGTTTTAAGTTTTCCATAACTTAATAAACAACAATGTGTCTCTACAGAATATTTTTGACTCGTACTCACTGATATTTAGAAAAACCACAAAGGTTTAAGACCGATCAAACAGTGTAACATAAGCGTGGGAACCATGCATACGGGTGCGTGTTTCTTGTGTTAAACGCCATTTCATCGTCTGCTGAATTAACTTTAACGTCGCCGGCGACGTTAAATTATAAAATCGTTTCTGTTTCCGATAAGG
>JAMKCH010001428.1:0-40498 GCA_023653785.1 Ophioderma brevispina
CTAAGAGAATGTTTGAAATGTAAATGTAATCGAAAGAAAATCACAATCGGAATACAATGATAACGTGTTTAAAGTTTAAGTAGAATGTAGTGTATGTTTATAGCTAAGATAATGACAAACTATTTGAAGCGGCAGTACATATACCGGTGTAGAAGTTTTTATAGTCCGTCAGACTAATAGTGCAGCTACAACGGTAAAGAATAGGGCACTTGATTCAGTTGACACTTCACGCAACATTAGTTTCATGCTTTATTCCGTTGTCGTCTAATAAGCCCGGACTATGGCTCCCGGCGGACTATATTTTACTTTCACACCGGTTTTGATGTTGTGTTCATTTGCCGAGTTTTTGTTTTGGTTCAGACAGCGTAGGATTTGAGTTTCGCTAATAACCCCCGGCTGCAAACACTTTGCAAATGTTTCTTATCGAGGCGTTGATGGATATTTGTTAATAATATCTCGGGGAAACAGGATGTTCATCAATTTGGGGTTGAAGGTCATTGATTTTTCCATTTAGGCTATGGTACATATACAATGTTGGCCTTTTAAATATATTTTCGTGCTACAGCCCTGGGGATTACTTATTTCCTTCACTAAAATTAAAACAATATTATTTTAACCAGGAAAAGCTGTGTCCCCATATAAAAGAGTGCACATTATTTAGAAAAATGAATAAAATGTCAACTCAATTTATTTCTAGAATGTCAGTGACCACTAGATATACACAACCACAACATGCTCAAGCGAACAATGGAGTTAATGATATTCAATAACCGGCCCAGAACACACTTTACGTTCTTTTACATTTGGTCCATTGTTATTGCGCATGCAGTTGAACATATATCAAATGTTATGTCCTTGCCGCATTGGCCTAAGTTCTTTCCTCGTTCGCGATAAAAGAAATCTTGAGATTCTACTGTGTGTTCAATTAACTTTGACCATATGATTATTATTTTTTTTTCGAAAAGAAAATGTAAAGGAGCAAAATTCATGAAAGAAAAGCCCATGCCAAGGACTGACCTAATTTGGCATAACCTAAATCCGCAAGTTATTGTCAATGGTATTTAGCGACCCACATTTTAAAAAATCATGAGCGAGGTGAGTGTGTTGCCCTTTATGTTATGAACAGATACTAGAGCTCAATACGGGGAAGTGATAACACCTGCTATAGCTTGAAATTCTTTTCAACAGTGTGGGCAGTAACAATGGACCCGCATACCATGTTGAGAAAAGATCCGAAGTGTTTTAGGTTGATTGTTGAATATCATTAGCTCTATTGTTCGCTTGAGTTAAAGCGGCACTGGCACATTTTCACAAAATATGAAATTTCTTCACTTTGCTCTCAAATGATAGTCTAGGCCATTGGAAGAACAGAGATATATTTTACACATAAAAATAACATACCCCAAAACAGATAGGGACATTGATATGAGGATAAAGACATCCAGGTAATTTGTAGGCCAATTTTTAAGTTTCCATAACTTTTATCAACAAATGTGTATATTACATGAATATTTTTGACTCGTACTCACTGATATTAAAACCACAAAGGTTATAGACCGGTCAAACAGTGTACATAGCGTGAGAAACATGCATACGGCGGGCGTGATCTTGTGTTAAACGCCATTTTCGTCGTCTGCTAAATTTCGCGTCGCCGGCGACGCTAAATTACAAAATCATTCCGTTTACCCATAAGGAAGCTGATTTGGTCTTAATTATTTCGGGTGAGGGCTTTTGTATATAAAAGCTTTACAACCATGCAAAAATATCGATTTTGAAAAATCTTGAGGGCGCACTATTTTTCAAATGTGCCAGTGTCTCTTTAAGCATTTGATACAGCATTTTCTGGTTTTCATAATATTTTTTGAATTTTAATGAAGGAAGTAAGTCATCACCAGTGCTGTAGCACGGAAAGAGGGTTAAATGGCAAACGTATCATGGCCTAATTGGGTTAAGGGTCATCTCAGTGTAAGCAATTGTTCAAAAAGTCATGTAGGTATTATTTGACGTGGGGTTTGAAAGATGTTTTCTCACAGAAGTAGATTGGTAGTTATAAAACATGTTAGTTGGATGAATAATTTAATGTATGTATGGATCAAACAGCAAAGGAGATCAGATCAGAGAACACTCGCGTAAAGTTGACAAATGGAAAGGTAACGTTAAACAAACAACAACCTTTGTTTCCAGTGTTGATTTAAAATCGACTGTGAAACGGTTTTGTTTCAGGCGGGACACCTTGTAACTGTTTTGACCACCAGCTTTTGTATATGGTATTGTCTGATGGTAAATTGTATTTAGGAAAATAAAAAACCCATTCCGCATTTTGGTTTTGGGGACACCTACTTCAAACAAATTTGCTCATAGACTTATTTACAGATATGTGTCATGAATTCCGGCAATAGATGATTTAAGGGCAAGTACCTTTCTCTGGCACCCATCAATTCCTAAGTGAGAGGAGTATAGTTATATCAAAATTTCTGTGCGTAATTTCTTAGGCATGTTAGGCACAGCTACTCTATCGGCTTTAAAAATTAGTCCGTCTTAGACAGCCATTTGCCCCTGTAACTATAAAATGGTATCAGTTGCTCTGGCAACCGATCGTCTGGCCACTCTGTTATTATGACTTTCTTGAGTGATTACAGTGTATCATCGCGTGTAGTTTCTTGCCTAATTTGTTCCAAATTAGGTAAGAAGCTTAACATGTTTATGTCTGCATATGTGTGTACTTTGTCATGGTAAAAATAGGTAGAAAAAATAGGTAAAAATGCACGCGACAGATCCATCTGACATCCCCAACTTAATGACGAACATGGACATTTGGCGCTACATTGTGAATAGCATCTCGACTGCGGCCGCTAGACAGATATATAGATAGAAAACTTTAGGATATAGATATGACCTTTAGAGGCCCTTCTTGAAATGTTGGACAAAGCCAATCTCAAACTCAATCCTTCCAAGTGGAATTGAAATCTATATATCACTCAAGCAGATTATATGCTGTCAAAAGTTACCCAGTCCCTAAGAATGGATGTGAAGAGTTTTGTGGCTATTATGTAATCATTACCAAATGTTTATCAAGGGGTTTGTTGAGAAATATATCCCATTTTGGCTTATCCTAATTTCGACAAGCAATTTATTTTTTAGCGTTGATCCCTGTGGTTACTCAGTGTCCTATATTTGGCCACAATTAAACCAATTATGAAGGGAAGTCGACAAGGTACGGTGGGTCGGTCCTTAAAGGTGCAACGAGCGATTTCACATATCAGGTGTCCCTAAAAAAATCGAAAGTACTGATTTTTGCCCTGATGTAAAGCTTTCCATCAAAAATAACCCCATCTAAAAGGATTAAGCTGAGAAATGTGTCTTTGGTACAAAAATTTGACATTTCTAATTTCGTATAGGAGCAAATACAAATGTTTTATATTGAAATATAAGCAAATCAGAAAACCCTTTTCCTGTCTTTTAAGGCATTTCTGTAGCCAAATACAAGGTAAGAAATCTATTAAGTGTCTAGTCTATATGAAATTACTATTATGACACAATATATGGGTGCCTCAAAAATCTCTCGTTGCACCTTTAAGTTCAAGAGATAGAACATGTTAAAGAATATCACTGCTCTTACCTGACCCATTTGCTCAGCTGTAGATCATCGACTAGTCAACCAAAGATTCCATCTTCAGATCTTGATTGTCAGTATTTTTGTACCGACTGTCATTTATGCTGTTGTGTGGCAGAAGTCTAATAAGAACTGTCAACACAATATTATTATATTTTTCTTTGCAAATATTTATAGGATATACCAAAGCATCTGTGTGTGAGTTCCTGACAAAATAGGTTGAGAAGAACATTGCCTTTTGAAGTTATGTCTAAAATTGCCAAAATTCCCATTGACTTTACATTCAAAATTTAAAAATCAATGGAACAAATATCAAAATTCTTTAATATGAAAATGCCTGCCAGAATCGTTTTGAGCAGCCAAAATGGCCATAGAATTCACACGTTTAAATAGAGTTTTGTAAAAAAGTGTTTATTTGCCCACTCCTACTAATATTATGCAATCAGCCAGTTTATTCACAACAATATTCATTAAAATACAATCCATACAAATAAAAGATACATATAGACAAAAGAGAAACATTTCTGGCAGTTAAAAAGGAGCCATCTTGGACAACGAGATACCAGACCAGCGGGTCTCATGCAAGATATAAGACCCATGAAATACAGGGCGTATAAAAAAAAAAAACAACAGGATTTGTTCTCTTTTCAATGATATGTTATTCACCCATACATGTTTATGGATGGCTGAGTAATCAAGGTTTTTCAACAATGGGAGAAAATAGGATTGGGACCAAGTTTTAATAAGTGAAAAGCTGTTTGATTCCTCTTCAAATCTCCATCTCCTCTCTTTTCAAATGTTCAGGCAGGTGAGTCATTATATAATCTTTGAATTTTTGCAAAGATTTTCTTGTCATAGGTTCTAGCCCAGCAAAAAGCATGTGTATATAGATTCAACCCATCGTGTCACCAGAGGAAAAGTTTTGGACAGCGTCGATTAGTTGGGAGAGGAGGCAGAAAAGAAAATACATAGCCCGATTCACCTGTTTCATGAATGATCTTTTGTGTTCCTTCGTATCCAAAACACGGGCGCTCAAAAGCCAGTAACATTCAGCTCACCTGTAACATTGAATACCATTGAAGCAAATACAATTAGAATGTTTTGAGAGTTAATGTAGCTGTAAATGCGCTTACATTGACTTGAATTCAATGAGCATAGAATGTATTTTTCTCTGCTATCGGACAACACGTTTGAATAGATTTAGCTTAGAATTTTAATTTCCACCCAATTAGCAGGGGACTGTAATATAAGAGTGTGCGCTTCCGGATAAAATTGTGAATTTTGGCACACAAGTACTTTATGGAAATAATAATCCATAAAATTGATGGAAGCACTTGCCAACACCCCTTAATGGCCCCCAGCTTGGGTTTCAAGGTTATACAGGGGGTCAAAAATTTAAAACGTTCTGAATGTGTTAAAAAGCACACCATGGTGTTTGTCTGGTCCAAAAAGGTATAGTTTACCCTATCTATGGCTTATAGTTCCGGAGTTATGGGGTAAAAACTGTAAAAATGGTGAAAAAGTCAATTTTGGTGTGTACATGGGTCAAAAGTTAAAAGTTGCTTTGATTCAGTTAATATGTGGTGCAAATTGTTTCCCTAGCTTAAAGGATTGTAATAAGGAATAGTTTGCCTTATCTGTTATGCTTAGTTTTCACGTTATCCAACAAAATAGGTCACAGGTCAATAGAATCCAATAGCTGCCAATAACTGTTCCTTTATTCGCCATTTTGGTTAATAACCTGACACGTAAGATAGTCAAAACTATTCCTATATTTCATTCTATTAGCTAAACCAACAATTTGAACCACATTTTACAAAAATTGGAGCAACTTTTAGTTTTTGACCCCTGTACAAACCAAAATTGACTTTTTCACCAATTTTACAGTTTTTACCCCATAATTCCTAAACTATAAGTCACAGGTAGTATAAACTATACCTTTTTTGAATCCTTGTAACCAGACAGACATCATGGTGTGCTTTTCAACACAATCGGAACATTTTAAAATGTTACCCCTGTGTAACCTTGAAATCCAAGATGGGGGCCATGAAAGGGGTGTGGCAAGTGCTTCCATCAATTTTTTTGATTATCAATGAATAAAGTACTTGTGTACCAAAATTCACAATTTTATCCGGATTTGCACACTCACATAAGATCTGTTCACTACAGTCCCCCACTAAATGCACTTGCCCATCATTAAATGCCCATACCTTCGGAAAAGTACTAGAGCTGACACGATGGGTTGAATCTACTATAGTAGCATGCTTATTAATTTTCATCAGTGTTCAAGATGCCTCAATTTACTACAGAGCAAAGGAGCTCAAAGGGTGTTTGTGGTAACTGAGTATGCTCGCACCCAAAATTCAACGGCAGTGCAAGAGGCATTTCGAGCACAACGTGTCCCTCCACCCAGAAGCACGATATTGCGAAATTTTAGGAAGTACCAGGCAACAGGAAGCAGTCTTAATCGCAACAGAGGGAACTCTGGAAGGCCACGAACAGGACGTTCTGATTAGACATCTCCTACAGCAGAATCCACGAAATGTTAGTGCCAGAAGAAATGGTCTAGGAATTCCATCTGCAACATTTAATCGTATCATCAGACTTGATCTCAGATGGCATCCATATCAAATGAAAATTCGGCACAAACATCTGCCCGCGGACTTGCCACGACGACAAGACTTTTGTCAATGGTCCATTGACCAATGTCAAGGAAATGACCGGTTCCTCACCAATCTTGTCATTGGCGATGCGTGTAGTTTTTGGATGAATGGAAAGGTGACGACATTTAATGTTCGGGAGATGCTCCAAAAGGTCATCCTCCAGAATTCAATTTTGATGTGAACTTCAGTCGAGAGAAGCTGAATGTTTGGGGTGGCATTTGTGGGAATGGTTCGTTATTGGGGCCATTCTTTTTTCGAGAACAACATGGACGGAATTGGCTACCTGGAAATCTTGAATCAGCCTTTGATTCTGAACTAATGCAAACTTCCAGTTCAGAAGAAGGTGTCTTTTAGCCGTGTTATTGTGGTCTCATGATGTGCACCACCCCATCGGTTGTTGGCGGAGGTCTTTGGACAATGCATGGTGATGACTGCATAATGTGAAATGGCCACCACGATCACCGGATCTGACGCGTGCGATTTCTTTCTTTGGGGTACCTCAAAAGCAAAATTTTTACCACCCTCCCCTAACCTTGTCTCGCCTTCGTCTGAGGATAATCATGATTTTGATGCATTACGACCCCAGAGACAAATGATTCCGTCAAAACGGTTAACGAAATGGAGACGCGTGCTCACCTATGTGTAGAGAGTTATGGAGGCCATGTTGAGGGACACGGAGTGTAATTTCATCTAAAGAAGAAGATAATGGTAAGTTGAGGTTATTTACTGCAAATTCCATTATGTTTATTTAATTTCTACAAGATTATTTCAATGTCCACCAACTTGGGTCCAAAACCAAAATTGAATGCTTTCAAGAGAGGGCATTTCTCGCCATCCCCTTACCGTATTGGGCGAGTAACATATCATTGGAAAGAGGAGAAGTGTAGCCTTTAAGGTGGTATTATTGCTTTTGCTGTAAACTTAATCATATTTTCACAAAATTGAAAACGATTTTTTTTATTTTTTTTACTTTGATTACAAAATCAGTGAACAGAATCCAACAAAGTGGAAAACCAACAAAAAAATTTTAAAAAAAGAAGTGGTGCCTACAATTTAACAAAAAGAAATTGGTGGTTAAAGCCAGGATGTTGCCCATTTTTGAACTATATTGTAAAAGATTCAAGACAATTTTCAGTAACCCATTCCTGACCACCATCTTAAAAGTCGAGTTGTACCAAAAATTAAATGAATGATTGATTTCAGAGTAGTAATAATTTCAGTGGAGAGGTAACCTCTGCTCCCCATTCAAACGCGAGGAGGTCCACCTTCAACCCCTTTTCATCAGACCTCATTTCAAGGCTGGCATATTGTTGAGCTTCCCTCCTTTGATGAGCATCATGGATAATGGGTTCGAATGGAAAAAATTTGGGAAATCCAATAATACAAGTCTTATTAAGATTGGGCAAATGAATAACCAAGTCAGTCCGCTGTGAGGTGGGGAGAACCTCTGGGGTATTGTAGTTTTTATTTCCCCTGTTACTACCAAGATCATCATACAGTTTCATATCCTCAGAGGCATTGAAAAGCGAGACAAGATATAAGCTAAAATAGAATCATGCCGCCATGCGTAATCTGCCCTGCTCGAGCACTGTTTTACAAAAATGTTTCAATACATGATGCAGGGTTTGATTGTTTTGACACAGAGGACATTTGATTTTATTAGAAAAAAAAATTCCTTTAAAAAGGAAAGGGCGTGCAAAATAGAAATTTCCAATTGAAAGGTATGAATATGGTTATACTCCGGGGTTATACTTATAGGCTATAGCAGTTATATTTCCACAATAAAAACATGATTTTCGGAGGTCGGAGAGAAATAGATAATGAATTATATAAATCAAGGCATTTACGTGTTGTAGTAAGTGTCTTGTGGTCCTTATTTGGTTGCTTTTGGTCCTATAACTTGTGGGGTATATTAGTTTACTATACTAAACTTGTTATGAACATGCCAAATCTGATTTTTGACGATTTTTTTTCGATTTTCTGTTGAGCACATCACTGATAGTGCTTTTTAATTATAAATAATTCAAAATCATACAACTTTTTCAACGTTTTTAAAACAAAAGTCGAAAAACTATTGTCAATAAAAGAAATAAATAAGGGTAGTATTGAAATTGCCCTGAACTGGTCGACAAATCATTTACTTTACCCTTCGCAAATCATTTATATGGATAGTTTCTCTTTGCTCGCCCTTTCCTTTTAAACGAAATTTCAGAGCGCGGTGTCAAGCATGTTTAAACATCCGTTGATTCAATACACTCATATATATATAACGATTTAAAGAAAACTGTTAACCAGCAAGCCTCTAGAAAACATTTTCTGCAATTTCCGCTCATCGCCTTGTATTTCTACTTTATTGAACATATCTTTTTCTAAAAATACACTTTCAGGTTTCGTAAGGCCTATCTTATTGAGTATATATCCTTATGACGTAACACACATCTATTCATAAACTATCACACATTTTAGAGCATACAAAGAGCACGTCCTCGTCTGTTATTCATACAAAAAAAAATCAGAAATAACCTTTACAATGGAGTTAATTCTTCAGCTCCAACAGTTTTGGAATAAGAAGATTTTCCATGACAACATATACATATTTCAGCAAGATTTCGTTTTTACGTGTTAAACCATTGGCGATGTCTAAATTTGGGATTTCTTGGCCACCCTCCCCTGTCGCCAGGTTCATGTTTTTTGCGTTACCGTCGTGTTTTTGGTGTATACCGCTCACGACGGCAAGCAAGTGTGATCGCTGTGATCGCTTGGTATTTCTAGTCTTTTGAACATTAATATCTCTTTGTCAATGTACGTTCAGGTTTTCGCTAGGCCTATCTTATTGATACATATCCATATGACGTAAAATTACACATCATTTCATAAACTATCACACATGTACATTTTAAAGGATATAAATGGCACGAATATTTTCTGCAACACTGATATTTCAAAAGTAGGTCAAAACCCAAGCGAATAGAGCGGGTAGCCCGTCGGCTACCCACGCCCAATAAAGGCGCCATCTCACAAGATTATCCAAAGTGGGAAGGGAATTAAGGGGGGGGGGCTATGTTTTCAAATTGAAAAAAAATTGAGACTACTAGCTTAATTGAGATTATATCATTTGCTTTTTGTTTGAGGTAAATAGGACATTCCGTTCAAATCTTATGCTTGATTTAAGCAAGCAAGTATCGCACGTTCGATCCATATTGTATACATTTGTATGTAAAAAGTGCTCACCCTGTGATTTTTAAGGAAATATAATTTTTAATTATTATGATCACACATTACAAGCTTTTTCAAAATTAATTTATTAAAACATTAAATAAATTCATTATGCATCAAACCAACTCGAAATGTTCAGCTCGACAGCATTTCTTATGTATTTCTTTATTATCACTCACCCAGTGATATTTAAGACGACTATTTTCAAAAATTTATTTAACCCATTAGATCATCCCCTATTTTATTATTTTCGATTACGTTTCGCTCGATATCTCGAATGGTGAAAATCGGGATTTTATGAAACGGAAACGAACGTAACTCAAAAACGAAAGGTCGTATCAACATTTGCCATGATACCAAAATAAGTACTAACATACATAGTATGGCGTCACAATGACGTCATCAAGTCCGCGAGTCGGCAAAATTGGCATTTTCCACAGGAAATAGGCGAAAATCCAATTTTGCGCTGAACAATGTAGGAATATCGGACTTTTATGAGGTTTTCAGCTCTAAATGATTTATGGGAGAGCGTGGCCTAGCGGTTAGGGTGCTTGCATGTGGCGCAAATCTATCAAAAATCCCGGGTTCGAATCCCGGTGGGATCACTTGCTCACGGATTTATTCGGGTGCTCAATTCTGGATTTAATCTGAATACGAGCTATTGATTAAATACAGACTACTGCTCTCCTCCATGGTTCACTTGGAATTGGGCAAATGAGTCATTAAAACATCCCGTCCTTCGGAGGGGACGTTAAGCCCTCTGTCCCGTGTACAGAGAGTCACGACTGTATATCCATGTACATCGCAGTCAGTGTCGAATAAGAGTAGGGTGTAAACCCTGACTGTTCCCAATCCGCCCCAGTCTAGAAAAAAGTGGGCCATGTTAGGAGCGTCCGTATCGTGGATACAGCTTACTCAGTTGAATAAATCCTGATACCACCACAAGCCATTACTAATGACATGTGAACACTCTAAGAAGAAGCTCTAAATGATGGCAATTGGCTAGTTTTACATAAACATAGAGTTTTAGAGCCATACTGTGCATAATATTTTCAAAAATGCACCATAAAATACCCCTTCCCCTTCAACTTTGACGGCATACCCTAATCCCGCTGAAGGATTAATTTATTTCCGCTAAAATGACGGGAGAGGATGAGAGAATGATTACTTAAAAGCTTTTTACGAAGGTTTTTGGCATTTTAGCGCACCGGAGCGAAGTTCACTAGGGGCAAGACGAGGGTTAAAGTATACTGTACATTTCAGAGAACAGTTCAGATGTTTTCCCTAACTTGGTAACAAGAGCACCAAGATATTTTATGGTTGGAATCATGGAGAGTTTCAATCTCAGAATTACCAATTTTGAAAATGTTTGGTTGAAATTTACTATTGACAATGGACATGATGGAAAGAGATACACTTAGAAGGCGTAACCAAGGAGTTACCACCCCCTGATTTTTTCGTAATTAAGCCACAAATATCATCTTGTTTGGTATCAGTGTGTAGCTACAAATTGTCCTTTCTTCAAATCAAGTACAAACATATCAAGTTTTAACAATATGACGTCATAGTGGCGTCATAACTGAGAGCTTATTTTTAAGCAAGTTTTTACGCAAATCGCCAAAATCAAGGGTTTTTCGACCGTTTTTGCCATTCATGCAAGCAAATTTGGTATTTATTTGGCAATGATGGATGCTTAAGTAAGCACACACATGCTATTACTCTAAAAAATAAGGAAAATACAAATATTGTCAGTTTTTTACTTACAGTAGCATCATACGTAACATAAAGTACCATTTACACAGTAAAGTATATAGAAGGTGGCAACCACCCCCTCCTACCTTCCGACTTTGACGGGACACCCTGACCTCCCTGAAGGTGGTACCTTACAATTACATAAAAGCCTTAGATCGTATTCGTTTGCGTTTTTGTTCGACAGGTCGGAAGAGGGTTAAGTGTTAGACCTAGTTTCGTTAAACGCCATCAATATTCCGAAGGATTCTCTGATGCGTATCTTTCTTTCGTGTAGCAAGGTTGAAATCATCAGCAAATGGGTTGACAATATGGCGAACTTGAGAGTCTGTTGAAGTACCCGCACGCTTCTCTTCAGATTTAATATAGTCAATGATTGGATTAAAAGCAAGGAGAAATATAAGAGGAAATAGCGGGTACCCTTGAAAAACGCCCCGATTAAAATGAAATAATTCGGAAGACCGGTTTGGGATGACAACTTGACCTTTAAGTGCACCATAAAAGATTTGAAATGTAAGATAGAATCACATCAGGAAAACGGTTGCGCGTGAGCGTATGGCAAATAACATCATGTGGAACAGACCCGAAAGCATCCTTGAGATCGAACCAGGTATGATGGACAGTTTTTAGTGAGCCTAGCGTGGCGCATGATTTCAGAGACAACAACGTATGATCCAAAGTCCCATTGATGTGCTTCAGAAAAGCTTTTGTACCTCTGTATCAAGGAGTTCGTAATCCTTCGGTCGAACCTGTCGGCGAGAGCCAAATGGTAAATTTGACCAAAAGCGCTTGTTAAGGCTATCATACGGAAATTAGCTGGTTCGTCTGTAGATGATTTCGGTCTTTGTGGATTGAATACCAGATTTCATAATTTTCCTTTGGGAAATTGTGGTTTCTGAGGTTGGGTCCGCGCCAACCCCCATCTATCATGTCTAGCATGCATAGATGACTATAAACGTAACACTGTACGTAGTACCGTCAAAAATGTCTAGAGGCATATCTTATCATAGCCAGTGCTTGTGGTTTAAGAAGGGGTGACCCTAGACTTGACCTGCTTTCAACATGGCTTTCAAATCGACATAATAAATTATATTAAGTCACTGTGTGTTTTTGAACTTTAGATTATCATGTTAAATTTTGGCCGAGTACAGCAACTTGTAGGAAACTTATTCAGGGATTTTAATAATTTTATACAGGGTTATAGATCTCATCAAACCGTCAACCCTTTTCTAGATCGTTCGTACTGTGCGAGATGAGACCTTTTGAATGCATAGCCCGTGTGAAGTCTTTCTAACAAACACCTGTGAGACGACGGTCTGTTATGTAAATCTTAGGAATTTGTCGTGGGCTTGAAATAAAAGGACGCTTTGCTATTGTGTGATGCGTCAGAGAATCTGCGGTTAGCTTGGGGTTTGGACATCACTATTTTTCTGTCCAACTACACATTGTAATTTTCTGTGGTCGGCCTGGGCGACATTAATAATAAATTAGAACTTGTATGTCTGCAGTCTTCGTTTGAGTTTGCCTTCATTAATTCACGCCATCGGTTTGCCTCCTTATCAGTACGGTGGATATGATATTTAGGGAACTCTTACAACTATGTTTAAATAACCTTAAAAGTGTATGTCTGAGTTCGCGTTTCTGGTGTCAAGCAGGTAAGGACATATATAAGCCACCAAGATACACATGAGCTCATATGCACGAAGTAAGGTCTATTACCATAGCAGGGTCTTCTTATGTTTGTACAACACTCCGTCCAATTTCATACATACCCATCACATAAACTCCTCAACATAACTCCACACATCCTAAAACTCATAACTCACTGAAATTAAGGTATCTATTTGCGTGGATATTTGCAATGGCAACATAGTAAACGTAAATGTCACCATGCACAGCTGACACAGTGTGTTCGGATTGACAAACGCAGCTAGCCATTAACCCTCGTCTTAACCAAGTGAACTTCGCTCGGGTGGCACTAAAATGCCAAAAAACTTTCGTAAAAAACCTTTCTAGTAAATCGTTCGCTCATCCTTTCGTGTCATTTTAGGGAAAAAATTGTGAAGTGCAGCACCTTCTCCGGGGTTAGGGTATTCCGTCAAAGTCAAAGGGTAAGGGGGGGGGGGTTGTTGCCACTCAAGGATATTTTATGGTGAATTTTTTTTAAAATATTATTCACATATGGCTCTAACCTATGTTTAGTAAACTAGCCAATTGGCCATCATTTTAAGAGCTGAAAAAACCTCATGAATCCGATATTCCTACCGGTTTTAGCGCAAAATTGGATTTTCGCATATTATGTGGAAAATGACCAGTTTTGTTGGCCGACTTGGCGACTGATGACGTATTTTGTTCGCCATACTAAGTATGTTGGGTACTTATTTTGGTATCAATGGAAAGAAGAGGACCATAGCTATCCACTGGTTATCAAAATCATAAGCATCGGGTGCATTAGAACTAAATTCTCGGGGGGGGGGGAGCTAGGGAACCACGCCCTTGGAAACCGTGTTAACAAAGAAGGCTTGGTAAGAGCGATGGTTAAACGTTTTTAGAACGTAAAAAACGTATTTGTGTTGAGTTTTTAAGTTGTTTTTATAACGTTTCATTAAAACGTTATAAAAACGTTATTATAACGTTAAAAATCTTTCACAATCAGGTAGACTGTGCAAAACGTTTCTGAAACGTTTATGTAACGTTCTTTATACGTTTTGGGAGGGTTCCTTTTACGGTTTGCTAACGTTTCAGTAAAACATTTAAAACACGTTTTCTACCGTTAAAAAAGGCGTATGTGGTTTGGTTTTGTGACTGACGTTTTGAAATCGTTTATAAAACGTTTTTAAACGTTGTGGGAGGTAACTTTTCACGGTTTGCTGATATTTCAGTAAACATCTAAAAAGTTTTTTTCCAACGTTACAAAAGGTATATGGGTTGATTGTGCGTGACGTTTCGAAATCCTTTATAAGAAACTATTTACGCGCTAGGTCGTTTTCATAAATTCGATCGTTTTCTTAAAATGTTTCACATTGTTATGTTAACAACTTTTAATCATGCTTGGTCCAAAAAGAAGCGTTGGTTTGTTTTTCTGCCAAATTAACCCAAATACCTCAATTACTTACTACTAATTACATCCAGACACTTCAAAAATCACTTTAAACGGTTTCATTTGTGTGTGATACTACCTGATACAATTTATTCTTTCTTTCTTTTCTTCTTTTAAGTCCATTTCGTTCTGTATTAGCGCCTTTTTAATTCTACTATTCTGTCGACTCGATCCGGTCTTTCAGTTTTGTTCTGACTTTCACATCAGCTTTCGCTTCTACTGTTTCCTCTGTTCTTCTTCAATTTCATCTTCTGAAGCTTCATATTTTCTTGGGAACTTTTCTGTGATCAACTTAAAATTAAAATACGCACAACGGACGCGTAATGTTAGAATAAATAATGATATAACTTTTGAAATACTTTGTATATGTACACATTCAAACTGAAGCAATCTGTCTCGCGCATGTATATATGTGTGGATATATAAGTGCATATAGATATTTTAAGACAACCCAGATTTACTGTGGACATTGTCACGAGTCTTCCAAACAGCTACAGTCGAATCGAATTTAGTTTTCTTTTTTTTTTTGCATATTATGATAATATATTAAGAGCTCTTTTCGTATACCAAATATTGAGCATAAATAACATTCCATGATAGTTGAAGTTAATTGAAGCGTAATAATTATAAATGTAGAAGACAGATACAATATGATTCAAAACTTATTTTAATTTTATTGAAATAAAAAGTATTTATTCTAAAACACGTGTTGTATGTATCGATTGTAAGAATTAAAATGATATTCGTCCGAATGCCTTGTAACATTAATGCAAGTACAAACTTTAAATGACTTGGTATTAAGCTAAAGCTTTCTCGTTTGATAAAATGGTGATCCTTGATTTCTTTTATTCTGCAAAAAGTATGAAAATATATACCCTCCAGAAAAAAAAGATCACAAATTCTTCCACTTAACGTTACGTAGAAATAAATTTTGGATGTCTATGACCTAAGCCCTTTCTCCGATTCCGATGCAAAATAACATGTAACGTTCCAGCTGCACATAATTTTCTTTTATAAACGGTAAAAAAATAGTGTAATTTTCAGCGAAATACTGCAAAAGACTTAGACAATGAGAGTATTTGGCTGTAAATTGGAAATAAAGCAAAATAGTTTAAATGTATGTGCAATTTTGTCAGGCCTATAATGACTAAATTTAAAGTTGGATCTCTTATGGTAATCAGTATCAACTTTATTGTACACTTTGTAAATAAATTTGACAACGAAAACAAATGATAATTGGTAGGAAAGCGTGTTAAAAATTAACGTTTTAACACGTAAAATCATTTTTCTATTTTTTTTAATTTAGAATTTCAAACGTCAATATCTCGAAATGTTACTTTTGGTCGATTCATCTGTTTTAGATTCGTGACGATATCTAACATAAACACTTTACAGAAAGTATCCACTTTTTGTGAAACCATGGCTGTATTTTGTTCTTAGGAGATACTACAAATTCATCATTTTGAATAAAATCGGCATTTTTTTCTTTGCATTTTAAGACGTAGACCTCACTTATTGCGATAGCATTGGTAATGATTGAACCTAGACCTATACACCATAAAATAAAGAATTATCGCAAATACATAGTGCAAAGAATGACAGTCAATTAAATTGTCTATTAAAGGCTTTTGTAATGTTTGTCAAAAATCTCAGCAACAACTCAAACACTGCTATGGTCCCATGCAACAACAGATTCAGTTAGAACTCAGTCTTTTAAGATTTAAAAATCTGCGTGCATACTATGTCACGCCTGAGTGGACCAATTTGTCAGCACACACTGTACAAAAGAATTACAACATGCAGAAAAAGATTTCAAAATCACAAAATGATTTCAAATTGTACCATCGGTTCTTAACCACATGGCGCATTGAATGCCAAAGTTGTGTTTTTCAAACAGATGTTATTCCCTAGAATCCAAGAATGCGAGAGACATTTGATTTGATTGCTATGTTCCCTAAATATCGCGGATATAGATCGATAACTTGCAAATTGCAGGAAATACAGTGATCCGCGAAAATGTGGATACTTTCTTTTTGTTTGTATGCATGCAAATCTTGTGATAATGGGTCAATATTGGATAATGGGGTCGAACAATCTTTAATGGTAAATTAAATTTTCACATATATCGGGTACCTTTTAAACGGGCTTGTTTCAGAAAATCCCAGTGTGTAGTCAATAACTCCTTGGTAAAATTTGACATCAAATTCTGAATACAAAATACGTTTCTGCATGTTGCAATACTTTTGGCCAGTGTGTGTAGTTATTTAGTGCTTATGAAATCCGTTTCGCAAAATATCAGGTCCTATATATTTTGCGAATCACTAAATCAGATTTTGTTGGTAGGATTCCACTAAAAAGATTTGATGTTTTGACTTCTGTAACGCTTCTTTTAGTCAAATACCTTTCATTTGGATGACTGTTTGTATGAGGGTACAGTTGATGTAGTTATTTAGTGCTTATAAAATCTGTTTCGCAAAATACCAGGTCCTATATACGAGGTGATATTTTGCGAAACAGATTTTCTTTGTACAATTTGAATTTAAATAAACTGTAAGTTTCTTCTGAAATACTTTCACTAAGTTTTTGAGTCAATATGACACTAGTTGCAATCACATTTGCATCTTCCCAGTGTTTACTCTTCCCACCTTAAAAATCTGTTTCGTTTTGTTTCGTTTCGTTTCGTTGCGTAAAATATCTGCGGCCATTTTCTGGGAAAATTAGGAAATATTTATTTTTCCTCACTTGTCATAAAGTTACTCGTGTGTAAGAAACCTGTGTAAAAATTATGTTAAATATGAATTCCCCTAAGCATATTCTGTGGCCTAACTGAGAATTGAGAGATCGCGGTCGTTCAAGTGTTGAACGGCGAGCAGTACAGTGGTGACGCTGCCACTCTTCAACTTCTTTAAAATTGTCTGGTTTTTCCTAATCAGGACATATAGGATAGATATTTTGCGAAACAATTCTTTTAGTCAAATACCTTTCATTTGGGATGATTGTTTGAATGAGGGTACATCTGATGTAGTATTTAGTGGCTTATGAATCTGTTTTCGCAAATTCAGGGTCCTATAAAGGAGGAATATTTTGGAAACAGATTTTGTTCATGTTGGTAGATTTCCACGAACTATTTGATTTTTGATCCGTTGTTTCGCAAATCTCAGCTCCTATATATCTTGAGAACAGATTGTTGTTAGCATGATTCCAGTTCTTAAAAGATTTGAGGTTTTTGACTCTTAACGCTCTCGTTAGTCAATAACCTTTCGTTTGGATAATGTTAGCTCTGTTTTGGTAGGAGGGTACAACTGATGTCAGTTATGTATGCTTTAAATCTGTTCCGCAAATTAATCATGTTCCTATATAACGAGTTATATTTTTTGCGAAACCAATGTTCTTTGTACAATTTGCATTTTAAAAATAACTGTACGTTTCTCTGAAATACTTTCACTAAATTTTTGCGTCATATGACACAGTTGCAATCATATTTCATCTTGTCCGAAAAACTCCCATTGTTTACTCTTCCTACCTTAAAAATCTCTTTCTTGTTCGTTTCGTTGCGTAAAATATCTGTGGGCCATTTTTTTTTCCCCCCCCTGGGAAAGTTAGGAAATATTTTTTTTTCCTCACTGTCATAAGCTTACATGCAATCGTTTGTATGAACTGGTTTAAAAATTATGTGAAATGATTTCCCTATCCATATTCTTGGTCCTAACTGATAATGAAAGATCGCGGGTCGTCAAGTGTTGACACGGCTAGCAGTACAGTGGACGCCCCACTTCACTTTTCTCTTCCTGTTTTTTTTCCTATGGCACACTGACCTTGCCCTTGTTGACCACTGATTGATATCAAACCGGGCGATAAGGTCTATACTACGCTTGTGCTAAGATTGCTAGGTCACCTACGGCTTTTTTATGGTATTTTCCGAACTGTGTTTATCTGTTTTACCCGGCTTTTTACAACATAATTGTAAGGATTTCTCGCGGAAAGCATAAGCAGCCCTAACTGCTTGTTCTGTGACCGGGTTCTGGTGATTGATGGAGACTGCTAATAAACCAAATGCTATCTTTTGTGGTGGTACCGAGGTCGGTTTCAACTGCCCCCCCCCTTTCCTCAAGTGCATGACATAACGTGCCTAATTCACATGGTTAGGTTTTTATAGAGTAAGCCTGCTGGCGGCACGCGAGCATATGCCTGATTTAATATCACTGGGTAGAAATGGTCGGTAATTTATTTACTGCACTGTTATAGTCCCTGAATTCGATTTTTTATTCACGTACGTCACTCATGCATATTATAAATAACATATTGCATTTCAAAGTATAGCAGTGGCGTAATGTAAAACGAAATTCTACCGTGATGAACGTTATCATTTGGGGTACTCGCATCACGATAGAGCTGCCCGATTAGGCAATAAGTCAATGTTATGTTTCCCTTACATTTTTTGCAAATCATAAAGAGGCAACGATTTTAATTTTGTCATTATTCATTATTCGTAATTTTGAATAAACAACCATTTCGCATTCTCCAACCGTCTCTGCTCTAATGCGAATAGTGTGTCACCCACAAAAAGCCACCACCTACATTTTTAAATAAATTATCTTTGCAACTGTTCTTTGATTTAAAATCTACTAAATCACATTCACAAGATGTGATCACAGAAGAAACCACCTTGATATTTTCTTTTAAATACAAATTGAACGTTTTAGGGATTTCAGAAACTCAAACGCGGGGAGAAATCATAACGCTGGCGGGTTACGGGAAACATAACATCGACTCATCATGCAAATGAAAACGTCAGTCCGATTAAAGAATGCGTCTGATTTGCTCGTATATTTAGGGTTGCATTGCGAACTAGGCGTAACCAGATTTTTTTTTGTGGGGGGGGGGGGACGTTCAGCGGGGCAAGCATATAATATAGGCGTAGATGTTGTTTTCACTGTAAAATGGCGCGTGTCTAGAAAATCACTAATTTTACAGGGGGAGGGGAGCAAGAGGGGGAAAGACTCCCTTGCCCCCACCCCCCGTTTACGCCACTGCTGGGTAACTGTTTTGAATCTTTTAGAATCTTCACTGAAAATCTGTTTAAACTTGCAAATAATCAATTACTAATATGCTATTTGTTCTTTGTATAATTCTCATTCTGTTGCCTGGTTTTGGGGACGCCTTAGTGCATTTTTTTGTTGAGGCAGTATAGAAATGTCATTGATTGATTGATATTGTCACGGCTATGGCTTCATCTGGAAGGCCTGTGTTTCATACCAAAATGTAAAACGCCTAAGAGCAATAAAAAAGGCGCGTGTTGTGCTGTGTTTATTGGGTATCACTTTAATGTAAATCATTACTAATGATTTCTTTGACATCGTGTGGGGAAAACTTTTTTTACCAAATTATATCACACAGGATTTCTGAGTATTTAATTAAGTAATCTGCTTACACAAAAGCATTCCTTAAGGTATTAATGGTTGCATCGAACATACCTTATGTAATGGGAGAACTCATTAGTCACGCGAACTATAAAAGAACACTCCCAAGATAACCTCGTTTGATTTAGCGGATGCGTTTGGGTCTGTATAAAACACCATCTAATTCATTATACCTCCAAGAAACAACTGAAATACCCCAGCCTGTTTGTACGACAAAAATCAAAAACCGTATGACACCCTTGAATGTACAGTTAATTTAAGGGCCCTTGCTGAGAAGCACACCAGTTCAGGTTTAAAAGAGGTACGTCAAAGGGGATCCCTTAATATCTCCAATTATGTTTTCTCTTAGATTTAACCAGCTTTTATTCAGGTTTTAAACAACAGGAGGATACTTGTGGTTATAACATGGAAGGTGAGTCCCGGTATGTAACATTCACCTTTTACAAAATTACTTCCTGCCTTATTTACAAACAGCCGACAAACGACAGATAAAAAAATAATGAGATTAATCGTATAAAACCAAATCCTGAATCTTCCTTAAAGCCATCAAATGCAAGTCTTTTCAATTGTGCGTGGAAGCCAAATACGTGCCAATTTTCATTTAGAGTTGAATTTTTTTTAAAAACAACTAGCTCGCCGAGAAGTTTCTTGGAAAACATATTACTCATGGGATACAGGTAACGATATATTTGATATCAGACGAGTAATGTACATGAACATATTGAAATACAATATATGCCAAGCGAGGGTGAATTCAAACAATACTACCAAAAGGTTCCATCCACTTATTGAGCTTACTGTTCATTTTAAACTAAACATTCAAAGGCCCATGGCTCAAACCTCGTCGTAATGAACCTTCAGTCCCATATTATCCAGGAAGGGTATAAGTCCATTCTCGATAAAGTGTTCAAGTTGGTCTCCAATCACCAAGACAACATTAAAATTTCTGAAATCATTGAAATGTAAACTTTAATATTCTAGAACACGGAATAACAATGCATGGGTGGTCTTAAAAATATCCGATTTTTAGTATATTGCCTACGTTAAACTTAGTAACGTATCTGGTACTGTAGCTGCCGGCCCTTTTCTTTAGTCGTGCTGTTCTTGGTGAAAGTACGTGCTTCACCGACTGGGTCGCTATACCTTATCAGGTATTAACCTTCATACTAAAGTCAATTGTGTAGTATTCGACTTTATGTATCACGTCCGGCGTTTTGCACGAGCTGTAGCAGAGAAGGTAACGTACTCTGGCGCGGGTAATGAACGTAACAGAGGTTCTTTCATTACTAAGGTTGGAAATTGTTGCCCTTAAACCAGATTTTTATGCAAAACATTAAACATGTATAATATAACATTGACATCTTCTCGATTTATCACACACTGAAACATTAATCTTCCGTTATTTTTAGCAATTTTGTATCCATTCGAATTATGGTAACGTATCTGGCTGCAATATTGGCGACATGCTCTCAGAGAACTCTTGCGAAACTTTAATAATCCAATATTATCATGTTTTGAACTTAGGGCATAATAGAGGCTGATAAAAATGCAATGTAATCTGTGATATGCGCTCGTGTGAAAACCTACAGCCCCTACAAACAACTGACAAAAAGTATACATTTACTTGAAGCTTAATAATCAAGGATTCCAGAAATACAGTTGAGACCAATATAATATTATTCCCTAGGGAGTTACACAACCGCTAATGTGCAATATATGATGAAAAAGATGTGATTTAAACACACCTGAATTCAAAAGCTATATGGCAACTGCCTTTTATGTAAATGCAGATCTGGTATCCTCTAAGTAAAGCTTTCCATAGATATATAACTTTCTAGGTATAGTGCAGCAAAATAGTTTTGCGCAAGGCTTCCAAAGGCCCCCCCCCCCCCCCCCCCAATTAACATTGAAAGTCATGTCAGACATAGGCTATGCCAAAAATGCAAATATGAGCCTAAAGCAACTCTTAAACATCTGTTAATAAAGTTTACTGATTTATATATAGTATGTGGTTGTAAGATAATTTTAAGAATCTCTCTAGATGAGATGAAATTTGTAAGCACATGACCCATGCTGCGCCTGCTCATCCTGTGCCTGCTCATCCTCCACTCTTATTTATTTATTTTTTTGTAATTAAAAAGCAATTAGTGGGATATGATTAATATTTTAAAAACCTATCACTTGCATCTTGTTGTCCTACAAGCATGATTTAATTTAATAACACATTTAACTATGTGGCTTGAATATTTATTTTAAAAACCAGTTTCATGATACAAAAATACCGTGCATATGTCACACCTCCACCTATTTACTGTCCCAGTTCAAAACGCATTGCCATTTGGGCTGTAAAATTAGGAGCAAAACATTGATTTCCACGCTAAACTGGGTAAAAAGGCAGAAAATTCCAATGAGGCTTGCGCTTTGAAATTTATTTTATGTTGATATCTAGAAGACCTAAACACGTATTTAACAGTAAACTTGTAGTTTTAAATAGACAATCTTGTATTCTAAGGGTGTTGCAAAATACACGTTATTTTCCCCCATAAAGTTTGTAGAGTAACGGTTTAGCAACGTCCACGATAAAAATGTGTTTTCAGTAAATACAGGGTTAATTATTTTTAATGTTACTAATAATTGTTTACTTACATGTATGTGTGCACATCTATCAGCAAAATATTCTCATCCGACTTCCGTTTGTGCCCAAGGGGAGGGGGTCCCCACACTGGTTAACTCATTAACGGCACGGCTTGAGCGATTTTATTTTTTGTTGTATGAAAAGAAGCGCATTTATATGGCAGACAATTACAAAATACAGATTTCAAAATATATTTTTCTTGTATAATAATTAAAAATAGTCAACCAGAACTAACGATAGTAACCTAAATGCACAATTCCAAAGTTTGAGATGAATCGGATTTTTCGTTTTGACGCAGTAAGCATTTATTACAGTAAGGATACTGTCACTTACTGTGTATAAACGAAATTCCGGCGCATAATTTTGTTTTTCGAAGTGACCAGATAGCAAAATAATACGGCCCTTATCAATATAGCCTAAAAGGACTTTAACTAGTTCAAGTTCAAGTTCATTTATTTCATTCAGAACAACGATTGTGATACAAATCAAACAGATACAACAATATATTGCAAGGACATATGGGTTATAAACTTAAATATTGTATGAGAAAATAATACATTAATATAGTATTATAATATGATAATAGTAATATAACCATAGGAAGCTTAAATGGGAGCGATCAAAATAAACCCTGTTATGGGACACGGATATGGGTAAGCGAGGTGTAGGCCATGCAAAGTATACAAGCAAGATCAGAAGTAATGACAGGTATGCGCAGGAGATATCAATCATTTTAATCACAAAAGTACTTTTTATTTTTTTGCGTTTGAAGCTTTTACCCTCGTCTACCTGAGCCATTGTTTTGAACAAAACTCCCGAAGGTGGGGGTGGGTGGTGGGGGTTCCACCCCCTGTGATTTTCGTTACTGACAACCCTATCCTTTAAAATTTGGTAACCAAGGATAGCTTAGAGTTTTCCATTGGTACCAAAATAAGTACTAAACCCTTCTACTCCACCATGACGTCATATGTTGAGGAAAGTACGAAAATACGAATATAGGTGGAAAATTGATATTTCGCAATGTTTAAAGCGACTCAAAAAACCCTATTATAGCTCTCAAATGATTTCTTTATATAAACTAGTCATTTCCCCTCAAGTAGAGTCAAAAAACCGCATGAAAATTTCTATTTTCCTAACCTTTTTGGCGAAAAAATAATTGAATTTTTCACTGTGTGTGTCAGTATGGAAATGGCAGTTTTGCGACATGCGAACTTTAATGACGTCATTGTGACTTAATGCTAGGCATGTTGGTTACCTATTTTGGTTATCAAGGAAAGAGGAGGACCTATCTATCTATTGGTAACCACATCAAGTGTATGTGATGTTCCTGTGTTGTGTTAGGCATGTTGGTACTTTATCTCTTCTCGGGGTGGGGGAAGGTGGTTACCACCCCCCCTATCGATCACTTTGGGATCACCCGTATCTTACCTATACCCCGGTGATGTTTGTTTTTTTTTGGATTAAAAGGAGCGGAACATGTCACTTGACAATTACATTACATAATTTGGCACCAAAAAAGGTGGGTTTAGCAATCGGGGAAAAAAACCTGAAGGGGGGGGGGGGGTGGTAACCACCCCCCCCCCCCACTTCGGTAGACGAGGGTTTACTTTATGGAGGGTCTTATCAAGTTTGTTCCAGGAGGCAAGGAACCAACAAATTTGATTGAGTTTCTGATAAGGGGTAACAGCATTTTGGAGCCTGGCAATGATGTATGAAATAATAATGATTTCACTATTTTGGTAAAGACTCGTCAAATGAATTCGTAAGATCCTTCCATGGATTATCATACAAAAAATGGACTACTACTACTAAGAGGGAGATAAAGCTTCCCTATTCCTCTGTCTTAATATTTATGTCATGTGTTCTCGGCTGTGTATCATAACTTCATGCTCAAACTACATTTTGATTATGCCATGTTAGATTTAATTTATTGGCGTATACCATTGCTTACTACCATGTATATTCATATGCTGTGTTTTAACCCATTTATTTCTCTCTAACACAGGAAATTTTAGAAATTGAAACTATAATTATAAGTTACTATTTCAAATGAAAATTTTGTTAAGGTTGCCGAATTCGTACCTGTACACTTACCTTTGTCCCTCAAAGCTAGTCCTACAAAATTGATGATAAAATCGCCAAGGTCGATTATTTAGTTTTCTTTATATATTTCGCGGAGCAGTGTTGGCATTAGTTTGAGAATTAAATTCGGTTTTCTTGAAATTGTATTTTTTTGTAAGCAATAGGCCGAGGCATACCTGAACGGTGTATTCGTGTTTTGCTTCCTATCCCCTCTATACACGAATCCAGGGCGGCGACTATTATCGCCCCTTACGCCGTGGGACGGCGCACTCACCCTCCGCCCTGACTGGGGGGCATCTTTTGCATTTCTTCGTTATACACCGCGTTTACGTTTTACGTGTTACCACAAAGAAGCGCTAATTTTGATCATTCTGACGCAACAATCAACATATTTCACTGTATCTCCTTTTGTATATCATCAGGGCGGCACTTAAAAAACAGGAAAAAAATGTAATTTCTTGGCTGACAAATGGCGATAAAAAGTTACAAAAATGAAACGAACTGCGTGTGAAATTCACTCGCCAATGACACATGAAGGATGTGAATGTCTGCAGCCTTACCAGATGCATCGCGCGAACGAAGAGGTTCCCAAATGGAAAAAAACCACGAATCGGCCAAGCTTCTAATTAAGTGGAAGGAACTTATTTAATTTTTATTATTTTCATTTAGTTGCTTTAATACGATTGTTGTTTTTCACAAAATTCCATTTTAAAACATGTTACATTTCAGATTCCACATGTCAGTACACTACATCACTACATGTACGTAAAAACCTAACAATCATCTATCCATTTCAGTCTAAAATACCACATTGTAACTCGCCGTTCATTTTCACGTGTACTGATAGTCCGGCGTAGCAACTTGCACAAACGAGACTAATTTTGTTCAATCTCCGAATCGTATCACATGGGCACGGAAGCGTCCTTCTAAAACATCAACAACCCGCATCGGAAGATGATGTCACGTTTTTCAGCTAATACGATCGGTCTTTGGGGACTATTCAATTTTTCACGTACACTGAATATTCAACATTCTGTTGTTACTTTATTTTTGTCTGGTGTTTGAATTTTACGAAATGATTTTCTCACTCGCTGTTATTACAATTTTATTACGTATTCTAACCATAATCGTTCATTTCTCAGTCACGCAAAGTGGGCGAGATAACCTTCAATTTTTTACAACAACAGTAAGACACGTGCCCTGGAATTCCAGTTTAAGCCAGTCCCTGACATCCTCCTTCCATAAATCCATGGAAGTAAACGGTGAAAATTGTTAAAAATTGCGAAAAAGGTAGGATGTAAATTCTTATTAGTTCGTTCGTTAAGCTCGTAAAAGGCAATATGCGGCGTGTGTGTACTGTGTGTTTGGTGGCCAGGATGCCCCCCAGTAATGGCGGCGACGTAGAGGGTGTCCTTTCGAGGCTTCCCCGTCGGATTCGTGTATAGGTATATTCATCCCAGATGAAAAGAGCAGTTTGAAGTTTACACACACTTTACCATAACAAATCATTTTTTCTCCAATATTCTTGGGAAAACATGCAATCTTATCAATGGAATGTAATGTTGGTATCACGAATTAGGACATAGATCATATTTTGAAGTAGACGAACCGAATATAGGCGTTATAGCAACACTTTACCATTTGTCGATAAAAAATAAACTTATAACATGCTATGTTATTTCTCTGTCAATGGTAAACTGTCAAATCGCACGTATTTATTGTAGTAAAGTGTCTGGTAAAGACCATTAGCCACTTAACAGCGTCAAAGCTCAGTGACGTCGCCATTACACCCCTGTATAAATGAGAGTAAGAGACCGATTCACTCGGGATATCGTATTGTTTTCAACGCCACTCCTCTATTTTTTTTTTTTTTGGCTACTGCATAGTCATTATAGACGAATGTTTGGGCGTGCACTCTAAATATTAATCTTTAACATTTCCCCGTTATTATTTATCATCACTTTATTGATTAAAAACAATAAAGGAATAAAACATCAAAATATTTTTAGAGAGTCTAGAATAGTGTCCCCCAAAGCAGCACGCAAGACAAATTTGTATGAAATGGGTACTTAACACGCAATAAGGAAGAATATAGATAAATATTTTCAAAACCACAATGCACACATGCGAAACACATATCCATAAACACACAGGCATGCGCGCGCGCACACACACACATTCGCATGCACACACACACGAACACACACACATACACCCACATACTTGTAAACACCAGCAAATGCGGACTTTGAGTTTATACCGGTAGAACGCGGACATTCTTATTTTTCCTATCCAACTGGGGACATTCAGTAGTTAGGCAGTTTGGCCGTCGCGTCGCTATTAGAAACAAGTAATAATTCCGAGTGACATCAACCATGCACACGATGCACTCCACCTTGCACACACCGACGTGTTATACCGTCAAATCGGGACACAAAAGATGGTGGCAGGAATAATGAACAGTGCATTAATCAGTACCGGACCGAAAAAGAAACACTAACTACTAATTGTAACCGGCGGGACGTCCCGTTTCCTGTGTGGTCCGCGGATTTTAGAAGGTTAGAAGGTGTTTCCTCATATGGTGTCCGGGTTGAGGTGCGTACAAACACGCACATACACACACACACACACACACACCACACACACCACCACGCCACACCGACACCACACATTGGATCAAAAACCAACTCACTCCATTAGCATGTTTAGAGGTTGCGCAGTTTTAAACCCATAGATTCAGAAAGCAACTTTATTTTGGAAATCAAACGCTGATGGGTGCGTTTATTACCAGTAATAAGACAAAAGTCGTCTGTAAACGGAATTGTAATGACCTTATTCCCGTCAATATCGTATCTGAGGCTCAACTCTGTTTTAAGAACTGGTTAATTGGATCAAAACATGAAATGAAGATAATGTGTGAAAGTGGGTCGTCTATTGGAAGACCAGTTCTTGGTAAAAACCTTGCCAGAGATATTTGAGTAGAGATTTAATATGTAGTTCCTAACATTATCTGGTATTTTGGTTCTATGAGAGAGTAGTCGATTAGATCATGAGAAACAGAACCAAAGGCATCCTCCAAATCAAACAAGGTAAAATGAACGGTAAGGTTTTATTTTTTGCATGACGAATTATTTCATGAACAACTTGGTTGTGCTCAATGCAACCGTTTTTTCTCTCTCAGAAATGCTTTCTGGAGCTGAGGATTTACAATATTATTATAAATAACATATTGCTCAATTATGTTTGAAAGAACTTGGTGATATATTTTGCCAATGCACAAGGAAAGTGCGATCATTCTAAAATTAGAACGGTTATCTGTAGCACTTTTTTTTTATGAAGAACGACCCTGCTTTCAATCCAGCTAGATGGAGGAGCTGCCCGAGGGTTACAAAAGATCTTATTAAAAAGAGTTGCCATGAAATAATGGGTACATGGCAGCTTTTTAAGTAAACCATATGTTATATTGTCGGGACCAGGAGCAGAGTTTAAACTTTTCTGCTGAAGTTTGACTTCAACGTTTGACTTATTTTGGTTTAATACAGGACATATCAAACTCGCTCATGTTATCAGGATGCGTACGAAGATCGGGAAACCATGTATTTTCCCATATAAAATTTTCCCATATAAATTCATCAGCCGTCGATTTACTGAAAGTGGGATATTCTTATTTGGAATACAAAGTTCCATTGATCAATTTTTTGTTTCTCCAAAATTCCAGAAGTTGGAACTAAAAAGTTTTTCTTAATGCTTCGCACATCTTTCAACGTCGTGTTCTCCCTATTTAGATAATCATATACACGGAGCGCTTCAAAGAATATTATTTTGTTTGTCTCCAGAGGATGAATTTTTGCGAAATGCCAGTTTTCGTAGTCTATGTTTTAGTTTACGGATGTCATTTTATTTTTATTCATTCCATTGTTCATGTTTTTTTTTATTGCACTAAAATGTTCCACAGGTTATAGCTCTACAGTGCGTGCATGGTGTCTTGACATGTTTAAATTCTGACCGATCCCTAAATTACAATTTTTAAAGTCTGACTCAGATATTTCCTGATGAGGGCGCACTCAATTTTTAAACAAATCGTGTTTTTTCATATATATACATAATGCTTGTCCATATACTAATCACTGTGTGAAATAACTAAGTTCAAATCGAAGTCCTTCATGTAGAAAAACTTTGTTATAAAATTCCGGATCCGGAGTTGTTGTTATAAACGTTGTGCATAAACGTTTACTGCATGAAAACGAAAAATCTGATTCATCTCTACTAACTTTGAAATTAAGCATTTTAGGTGACTAACTTTAGTTCTAGAGTTTTAAGATGACTATTTAAATTACCACACACAAAAAATAGAAATCTCTGAGTCAGTCTTTAAGTGATTAAGATCTTGGTAATATTGCTGTAATGTTTTTGTGAATTTTCATTCGAATATTACATTTCCTTGTTGACTTATGATGTACGTGATGGCAGCAGATGATACTTTCTGCCGTTTTTCTTAATACACCTAAATCATGCAAAATGCTCCATCCATTGATATTCAGTGACCATTCCCTAAGTCTACCCACTTTTTCTTTGTTTCTTCTCTGATTGAAAAGAATATGTTCTGTTCGTAATTCGTGTGAATTTTGGTACCGCTACCTCAAGAAATAAGAACGTTATGGCTGAAAACCTAAAATAGCTGACAATCTTGGAAATAGTTATTGGAACACTTTGAGCGATTTTCGGAAAACTGTTCCCCCGTGCCCGTCTCCCCCAACCAATATTGAATGGGGTATCGTTATCAGAAGTCTTGCCAATTCCCCCGCCCCCACATTGATTGATGGGTTTGTGGAAGGGTAAGTTGAAGTGGAAGGTTGGGGCTTTCAATTTGTTGATAACAGGAGCTCAGTTGTGAGCTCTTAACTCTGACCCGGGTGAGCAATGTAACAAATGGTGATGAGTGTTCCAACTAATATGTTTCCAAGATTGTAGCTAAGTTAACGTCACAGGTGGTTCAACCACTTAAAGGATGGGTAGCAAATCTATTTAATTTTCGGTATATTTTCGGGGTAGTGGTTCAAACACCCGACCGCACATCCCTACCCAAACTAAAAGTGAGACCCCCAGGTAATTAATACATGGATTAACCCATGGATTATTAATTGCCTGGACCTGCAGCCTCGGGAACGAACAGTGTAATGCCTAGTCAGCAGCCCTCGATTTTCTGTCGTGGTGCCTTTGAATTATATGACTATTGTATCTACATGTACTAGGGCCTTAATATATTCGCCATGATATCAACACAATAGAGCACTGATTTACAAGTAATTCAATTTCTTTCAGATTTGGTGTGAACCATATCAGTGGGCGAACTTTTTAGCTCCAGATGGCTCATTTACTGCTGAGTTTACAAATGGATCAAAGAAGAAAGAAATCTACCAGATGAACAACATTTGCCCTCCGGTAAATAATATTATTATTATACTATTAAAGGTGCGTGTTCCAATCGTCTTTGGGACTCCCCTGATTTACCCGGAAGTAGTATAGATTTTGATATCAGATGAAATGTCGTATTTTTCTCATTGTCGTCCTGAAATTTGAGCCCTCAAAACCATTTCATTCCCAAGATATAAACAAAAAATGGTTAACCATCAATAGTAGCACAGGCAATATGCGTTATGGTTTCTACCATCAAAACCGCAGTGTTTCCCACGATATTTGATGGGGCGTATGTGCAAGTGCCAGGCTCTCATATCAAGTAGCGAACACAATAGACCTAAATGGGAACAGGCACCTTTAGTAAACAAACCTGAAGATCGGCTACTATGCTATCGGCGACACTATCATAACTCTTGAGCATACTATAAACTCATATAATATTAATAAATATATTCATCCTTGTCTGCCTGGAGAAGTAAGTAGTTAAATTTAAAAACAAATATAAATCGTATATGTAAATATACCGCCCTGATGCTATCCGCTAGGAAAGCGATGGACACCTTTCGACCGTACACGTATAGATAATATCTATCGCCCTGGCTTGTTAGCTTAATTGGTAAGATCGCCGTCACTAGTAATACGGAGGTTGCCGGTTCGAGTCCGACCGAGCGCACATGGGTTTTTATAACACTTGTGTGAGCTGGCCATCTCCAGGAAAAGATTAATAAAGATTAATAAATATATTCAGCGGCATATTCTTCTGAGCTGCTCTTGCGTTAACAGACCAAACGATGCCACGACCGCAATTCACCAAAGAGGAGAAAAATTTCATGACAAAAAAAATGAAACACCGAGTTTCGTTGCAGTTCAGCGTGAATGGGGTAACGTCTTTCCTCAAATTAGGGTTCTCAGTAAGATGGCAATTAAGAGGAACAGAGCCACATTTCTGGAGCAAGGCAGGATTCTAGATAGGTGTTAGGAGAGATGCGGTCGTCAAGAATGGGACGATCAGCCGCAAAATATTGCTGCAGTGCGTAGAGAGCTAAACAATAACCCTAGAATCATCAATAAACCTTGAAATATTATTATATAGGCCGAGATTGGTGTTAAACGTTTTTATGTAGGGGATATTGCATGCTATGCTAGCCGTGGACAAAATAGGTTTGCATATTTTTTAAGGAGCCATTGTTTTGTTATTTTTTAACCGTTTCTTTCTCGTTTCATCATTTGTCACAAAAAAGTACACATTCTCTTAATATAACACTAAAACAAGGATAAAAATTGGCTAAGTAAGAAAAGTGGCGTTTTTTTGAGATTAAGAATGTTTCTGAGACGCCCTAGATATTTGAAAATATATATATCATCTAAATATACAAGGTCTGTATATTTAGATGATATATATATAGAGAGTTGACCCCAAATTTTAGTGGGTAAAAAATGCAAAAGCATTTTGCATTTGATTTTTCGCATTTCTTGTGAGACAAACGTTTTTATCTGAAAATGCAATAAATCAAAACCGTTGAGTTTTTTTCTGTCTTTATTAAGTTCACTCTGGCATCTACCATCGAGCACTCTTTTAAGAGTATCAGCAGAACTTTCATCATTTGCTGTATACATGTATGTATAAGTATATAAGAATATTGGGAATGATTGGGAAAATTGTCATTTTAAGGTGTCATTCGACAAACCTGCGGCGACTTGAACTACTGGGTGTGTTAACTGAGTTAGATGGTAAGCATGTACAACTGTCTTGTGCTTAAAATAAATGGTTATTGTTTTCATTTTAACATTTAGGTGGATACCTGGCTTCCAAATACCCATTTTCCTGGGTTAAGCAACAGCTGGAAACAGGGCACACTAGTAGGGATCTTGTCTTTGTCAAAGATACGTGCGATGGGATTACCAATCACTACGATGCCATACCACGAGGATTTAAGCACAGCTTCCTAATATGACATCCCTTCAGAGTTTATCAATCTTGGAAAAAAATGAATTCAAGAGCCGAAACTGATGTTCGGAAGAAAGATAACGACTGGGTAATTGGATTTCCAGAGCTGGATTTCTTTAAGAGGTCAGTTGATCTTATCATCATGTGAAAGCCAACTATGATTCCAATCCAGTAGTTATCGATGCAGATGATCTCCAGAATAACCCAGCGGATATTCTCCGAGCGTACTGCAATGCGGTTGATATTCCCTACAATGAGCCTTTGTTAACCTGGCCCTCGGGACAGGAATGTATGGAGAAAAGGTGGATGATAGCTAAGGAATTCGTGTACATTCATAATCGCGGGGGACTTCATTTAGAAACATTCGCAAGTACTGGTTTTCAAAAGCCGCGTAAATTACCGGAGGAAGGTGAATTGACAGAAAGGGATTTGATTAGAGCAAAGGGTAGCATGAAGTATTACAAAGAACTCTATGAGCTAAGGCTGAAAATTTAACTCAACCTTTACTTTGACCGACTATCTGCGATTCCTATGTTTCACAGGTTACTGCGTTATACGGGATTGTTTTAAAAGAATGATTATAACATTCCTACACCGTGTGCCTTTCATGGGTAGTGAACAGTATGATATAAGGGAGAATGGTTTGCTTTTATAAGAAAGTAAAGTCTAACAGGCATTTTAGGCAAACTGCGTACAAACGACGTTCTCTGGAATTTATTCACAATTCAAAATGAATGCTGCTAAACAGTCTTGTACATAATTCAGTTCTCAGTAGGCTACCCTTACAACTGCAAACACAAAATATGAGGAAATAAAATTTAACCTCATGACCAGTATTTACTATATCTTCGGCCCACAAATAAAAGTGAAATCCAAAATGGCCACCACTTTTGCAAAAAACAAGACACATTTGTGGCCATAAATATGGCTCACAATGCACCCATTTAAGATATGGCCTCAGTATGTTCAATGTTAGGTTAAATAACTTTGTACGCAAAACATGTATGAAAACAGTGGTAACGACGTTTTCAAAAATGGCATCTAATAACATTGCTTGCAGATATTCATAATGTTGATACCTCTGTTTTTGGTCAAGCATATATGAGGATCTCTGGTTGTATCTCACACACATGTTAAAGAAACACTAGCACATTTGAAAAATAGTGCGCCTCAAGATTTTTTAAAATTGATATTTATGCATGGTTGTAAAGCTTATATGATTAAGCCCAAATCAGCGCCTTTATGGGTAACAGAACGATTTTATAATACAATGACTCCGGAGGCATTAATTCATTTCAGCAGACGACGGGAATGGAAAACACACGCCGGAGTTGATTCCCACGGTATCCACTCTGTTTGACCGGTCTGTGACCTTTGTGGTTTTAATATCTATGAGTGCGAATTGTGTTTCATTGCATTTCCTGACCTCAAAAACATAGGTAATCAGGGCATATAAAGGCGATATAATGGCAAAACGGTTTTTTTTGCGGTCATTTTGAATTTGATCACGACAATAAACGAATGAAGAGCTAATTAATGGCAAAATTATGTGACAACGGGCATTTTGAATGTTCATTTTTGGAGGTGGGAAAAAAGGTAAAGTCTGGTAAAATTAGGAACATTTTTAACAGTGTACATAATAACGTAACCCGATACAATGGTTGTACAGAATTTCCAGTTCAGACTTTCTGTTCTCTCAGGAAGAGCAATGGCCCAAAGCAAATATGGGACATATCAAAGAGGATGATAGATTTAGAAGGGGCCACTGATGTTAAAACCTGAAGTTAAAAAAGTGGATAATTTTATGTAAGCTTGTGAAAAAAGTGGATAGCAGGAAAGAAGAAAATGGGGTCATTGAGTATGTGAACATTTAAAATAGGGGTAATAGGTAGGACAACAGCACAAAAAGAGGGGGTCAAGCATTCTAGATGTCACCAAAGTCAGCTCTAACAGGGGATGTGATATGTGCTGCACAAGATGTACTACAAAGCATCATTTGACAATGCTGCAGATAAAGTCGGCCTACATCTAAATGCCAACGAGACGGAATTGAATACATGACCGTCAATGAGGAAGAGAATCATCAGCCTATCTGCACTACACACGGTACCCAACTCAACAGGCATACCGCAACCTCTTCGTTAATGAACTGCACAAGGCAACTTTACGTGCAAGCTCGTTCAATACGAGATTGATCAGTGATGCCTGACGTCTGCCTACACAACCTCATCTTTGGCCCCAAGTTTCTAAATCATAACGAATAGACATTTATCGCTGTAAATACAAGCGAGCACGAGTTCCACTGCAATTTGAATTTCCGCGCAAAGTTAATGTTCATAATTGCTAGTTTCTGACTGTATTACTAACTTAAATAGTATAAATGGTTGGCTAAAATGCGATAAAGTCCAAGCCAGTTGAGAAAGAAAGAAATAAAGCAAATTTCTGATAAAAAATAGTTTGAAAGGAAAATTAAACAATTTCGCCTTCCGACATATAGCTGGAATCAACGCATCGCAACCACGCTGTAGGGTTAACAAAAATTTGAACTCTGTCCGGGCTTTGCATGGTTTGCATCATAACTCCCATTCACACAACAGCGTGTTGATTTGCAGCCAGAGTCGCCCCGTAGATTCTTCCTGAGAGCCCTCCTTATATGATAGATATTTGAAGATTGCCTGAAAATTGAAATTCAATCAAAACATTTAAGTACAATCTGGCATCTACTATCGAGCACTCTTGTAACAGTATTTTATAGCAGGAACTTTCATTCTTTTGCTGTAAAATGTTTATATAAGTATAGTGGGAATGATTGGGAAGATTGTCATTTTAAGGCGTCATTCGACAAAACATTTGCGACGACTTGAAGTTACGGGGTGTGTTAAATGAGTGGTAAGCACGAAAGTGGCGCTCCAAAATCGGAAAAGTAGGGGCGAAAAACAGAGGTAAAAATGCGGGGTAACAACACGTTGAACTGCTCACACAACTCTTACACGAGTATTTCAGCTTGGAAATATATGTCCACTTGAGTCAACGAATCCTACTTCAATAAGAGTTTCTGTGAATTCAAATCTTCGCCGATTTAACTCGCAGTATTAACTCGTCTTTCGCCCCGCTTTTTGATTGTGGAGCGCCAATGGTAAAAACAGGCGTGTCACTGTCTTGTGCATTAAAAATAAATGGTATTGTTTTCATTCACATTTAGGTAGATACCAAGGCTTCCAAAGAACCATTTTTCCTGGGTGAAGCAACAGCTGGAAACAGGGCACACTAGTAGGGATCTTGTATTTGTCAAAGATACGTGCGATGGGTTATTACCACTCCACTACGATGCCATACCACGAGGATTTAAGCAAACCACTACGAAAATGGCAAGCATATAATTGCAAGCATGCAGCAAGCTTGCTGCATGCTTGCACAACAAGCTTGCAGCATGCTTGCTGCAGGCTTGCAGCAATCACATTTAAAAGCTTGCGCAAAGCTACTTAGTATTTGGAACATTACGCAAATGCGTAAGCTTGCAAGATTGCGCGCAGGGTGCTTGCAGGTTTGCGCGCAGGGTGCTTGCAGGTTTGCGCGCAGGGTGCTTGCAGGATTGCGCGCAGGGTGCTTGCAGGATTGCGCGCATGGTGCTTGCTGTTGCTCAGGCTTGCGCAAGTCGTGCAGGCGAGTATTTGGAAAATTACGAGGCATGCGCACGATTGCAAGTGGTGATGCAAGCTGCGCACGCTTGCAAATGGTGCACGCAGGCATACGATTGCAAATGTGAATGCATTGCGCCACGGCTTGCAAATGGTTGCAAGCAGGCGACAAGCTTGCTGACAAGCTAGTGAATTTTTTGTATTACGAGCATGCGCAGGCGTGCAGTACAACATGCAAGTTGCTTGCAGTAAGCATGCAGGGTGCATGCAATGTAGTGTGCGCCAGATGCTTGCGTTACAGGTCGTCTGGAACACTTCCCTACGGAAACCAATACCCAAAGGAATTTTTGTATAGAATTTATACCGTGTGAATGTGAAGGGGTTATAAGACAACCAAAATGAGCAATACAAAATAAATTGAGTATTTGGGTGGTAAAATTAGGTGCACACTCATTGTTTTCAAAACAGACATCAATTATCTTTTAGGCGGGTAAGAGTGATCGCTCCCCTCTCTCCGTAACTGCGTTGATAACTCCCGATGCAGCTCTTTATAAGTGAATTGTATGATCCCGCGTTCATTGTCGCTTCGCTTGAAGATCATTTTTTTATGAGGTACATTGCATGTGCAGGGTAAAAATATTCTTAAATTTCTCCAGATGATTACTCCTTACTTTGAAATTACAGATTTTAGGAGAGCACTACTTGGATCATTGAGCCTTGCAGTACATCATAACACTAAAAATTAATACACCTACAATAACATGTATGTAACACTCAATCCTGTATCGATGGATGTCAAAATACTGGTACACATTTCACACAGAGTTTGAAGAGTATCACAGTATGGTTTGCAAGGTCCATGATGAAATTGTGTGATCAGACATAAATAGGGGTAATTTAATTATTTTAAGGTCACAATCATAGGCCACTGGTGTACTTTTTGTATGCACATATAGCATGTGCACAAGCAATAAAAGTGTATTATTCTTAGTTTTTAACCAAATATTCTCCGCCGACTTCCATTAGTACCACCGGGGGAACCCTCATTTAACTTGAAACACATCTGCAAGGCAATTAGCAGCACTTGTGATCTTTAATTGCCTGATTTTTTGCTGGTAAGACTACCGTCCAGTCGGGCCGTTATTCCAACAGGAGATCGCCGAAAATTAAATTACTGCTAATAACAGCCGGTACCATCAGAAAACCCAAAGCTGCTTAATGCCTTGCCAGTGGGCCGCTGTCCATAGAGTTGTCAAAAAGTAATCGCCGATAAGTGCTTCGTGGACGTGTTCCCCTTGAGAGACCATTTGCTTTTAACTGCAAGTGAGGACGTTTTTTTGTGGATTTTGCTAGCGGGTACACGAACCATAGGAAATTAGAGAACGAGTTTAGGTACTGCCGCCGGGTGTATGTCTAGAGCTCCAAATGCTTTGCTATTTACTGTCAAGTTCTGATGGAGTGCATGACGTTTACAGGTAATAAACTCATTTAACGACAGGCCGATTTAATTTTTCTACATGCTATTGGTGAAAGAAGCGCGTTTAACCCTATCCCGTCTGAGAGTCATTGAAAAAGCTATCAAGTTGCTATTGATTGTAACTGCACTATGGATGTCAAGAACTATTTATTTTCCCTGCAATATTCCACATTTCAACTCGGCTGCGTCCCGTCAAGAACACCCATTGCTTCGATTGCCTTTCGGCCGTTTTTCCCATGAGACCCAAAAATCAATTGCTTTCCAGCCTTTGAGACGTCCACGCATCATAACACAAAGTTCCAGTTGACATCTTGTATCCGGCCGCCACATGCACTACCTTCCCGAGGTCCGCAGGGTTTTCTGTAGAGCGTTACATTCCGGTCATTGCTTTTGATTGAATTTGACCGCGTTCCTGCGGACCCCCCCCCCCAACCCCCCTGGAGACCTATTTCTGCCTAAAAATTGAATGTTATGAGACGAAAGAGCTTTTTCTGCCATTTTCCCGGCGGCCCAAGGCAATGAAAGAAATGATTGATTATCATGCACATCTGAGGCAGCGAGACACTGCGGCCTTCTATTGGACCCGGCCATTTTTTGGGGGGGGTTAAGACGTGTTAGGGTTAAGTTTGACAAATGACAAAAAATCTTATTTCGCAAGTCCTAAAAAAATATGGGCTGAGATGCACTCATCGCAAAAAAAGTCATGCCTCGGATTATTGTGGCTAGGGCATTTTCCTCACAATGCTGGCAAGTCCCAGGCTGTCCAGGCCCGAGTTTATTTCTCCTTTTCGTTCTATCGTGGTGCTGCAGGTACGAGAGACCCGCGCCTGTTGTGAGTGTCTAACCGATTCACCCTAAATCTGTTATACCGATTTACAGATTTTAAAATTTCAAAATCCGTTCATTCCATTCCGATTTTTTTTTCTGTGTACTTTTTGGTGCCCATTTTTTAAAAATCATCGACGTTTTCGACAGTAAAAAGCGCCCAGAAAGTAGCAGAATGATTTAGGCAAGCCACTAAATCGGCGAAACAGTAAGTTAGGAACAACATACAAACTCTTGTGTACATTAATAATAAATTGATTGTTTCAGTTTCGATTTATTTTCACAGTTTGGACATCACTTTGGAACAATTTTAATTCAAGTTTGGACCTCTTTGATATTAATTTAAACATAGAAAAATTGTTAAAAAATGAGAATTTTGCCGATACCGATCTGATAAGGTCATAATCGGCCCAATTTCAAAAATACCGATCATATCGGTTATTCTCTAGTCCTGCTGAGCATGACTCCTCTTTATGTACAATTATCATAATGCCATTAACTTAATCAATGGAGGAGTCATGCCAAAATAGTGTGTAACTGATATGACAAAATTTTTGTCTCACATTCTCCTATAATTTTCACCCTTCATGCGAATAAATATTACCCGATTCCACCTTGAAAGTATTCCTTAGAGTGTTATCAACAACAGGGTTGGCTTTATGCCGGCAAAAACTGGTTTTTGCCAGAAACGGTTTAAACCTGGTTTAAACCGGCATAAACTGGTTTAAACCGGCCAAAACTAGGAAATGTCTGAGGTCGTCATGCAAATCATTTTAATGTACGTCATACTAAAGTCCCTCTTTAACTTAAGATAGTCAACATACCTTGCATTATTTTGTTTCTTCAATTACAAGAAGACACAAAAAGAGGATAAAACATTGTGAAAAAAAAAATAAAACAGAAAAGTGCACTGTAACCATTTTTCAAAACTTGCAAAGATCTGCAGCAGAACTCAAAATACCAGCTGTGGATTTACAATACAGCTCAATCTAAATGGGAGTACTTGCTCTTACTTCCTTTTTTTTACATTTTATTCATTTATATACTATAATTAGTAAATTTATTTATGCCTACAGATCAAATTATAAGCTACATGTTGAATTTTCAGTCCATTTTCCATATTTTCACTAAGGTTAATTATGTATTAAGTATGGTATACATATGCGAGTCCATGATATTCATGTAATACATAAGTATGGTACTAGATCAAACTGTGTATCATGTAATTAAAAAGCCAGAAGTTGTGTTTACTGTACTTTCAACCACTTTTGTTTTGTAATTGTTATTCTGACTTCTACAGAGCTAATATACATTTGTAAAACCAACAATTACAATTTTTTAATATTTCAAAAGCATTTTTTGAACAAAAATTGAGGGTTTTTGCCAGTTTTTTGCAAAATAGGTGGCATAAACCTTGCGGTTTAAACCAGTTTAAACCTGCGGTTTAAACACCGTCCTGGTTTTTACCGGCCAACCTGATCAACAACAGGAGTAGTTGTAAATAACTTCATCAACTTTTTATGATGAAGTGAAATTTAATGCAATTTCAAGACTTCTATTAATGATTCTGACCGGTGACTAAGTCCTGATTTTGTATTGGCCAGGTGCTTAATAAAAGCTTTAGCTGTATTTCACTTGATTTAAAATTGGAATATTACTGCCAGTACTTAACGGTAGAAGAGTGTAGCAAAAGCACCGGTGTTATGAAATATTGGAGGTGACATGTGGTCAGTGGTTCGAAATTTGAAAGGCTACACAAAAATGTCATTAGCTGATACACAGAATGTTTGGGACTTCACATATTAGACTGTTAAAGCATACTGTTAAAGAAATGTCATGTGAAGTCCCAATTATGGGACTAGGGTATTCTCTCGCCTGTTGGATCAGAACGCATCAATATTGTTTAAAATATGTGTTGTTGTACAACTTGGTGCTACAGTACAGGTATGATGAGGCGTGAATGGCGTGCGTACGGTTGTGACTTGGACGCGCAATTGAGAGAGGAAAAATAGTGTACCCAAAATCAGGTTGGGGATAACTGCCAGCTGTGCATTTTTCCCCTCAAAAGGTTAGCCCCCCCCAAAAAAAATAAAGTAAAAGGGATGAATAGTAATCAACCACCACATCCTTCAACATACAGTTTATTCAGCTGAAGGCTGCCAAATTCATAGAGGGTGGTGGGCAAATAAAAATAATTCTTTACGCTCTGTATCCCACAAATCCAAATCTAATCATATAATTACTCCTCAGGAGATCACCAAAAATGGATTGCTGATAAGTGGCCGCTGCAAAAAATGTGCCCGTGTTGTACTGTATTTGGCTATTCAAAACCCACACCATATTGTACGCCGTGTTTTTTGCCTATCCGAAATGTACATTCGCACATGACTAGCTGTCAACGTTGCATATTTATGTTCTTTGCATTCACAGGTTCAATTTTTCTCACCGAGTGGTAGTTAGGAGCTAATCCTTTCTTGGTGTATTTTACCCATTTGGATTGCAAAATTATGTAAGGTACCGGTACCTTGAACGGTTAGTGTATCGAAGAACGAGGCCGGAGAAGTCCCAAGTTTTCACTGAAATTTCAAAAATAAAATAAGGTGGGGAATCGATGTGATTATGTTTTTTAAACTGTCAAGCCTAGAGAGGGTACACGTACTGAAATTTGCATGGGCAGGCGTCCGTAAGGTGTATGTCGAGTCCATTTTTTAAAG
>JAMKCH010001429.1:0-39440 GCA_023653785.1 Ophioderma brevispina
GTAAGTACCTTAGACCACTGTGCTACTTAGGAACTTGCTATCGGATTGAGTAATCTGCTCAATTGGTCACAAGCTGATGGAAGACAGATTGAGGTCACAATTGACACGACCACAAATAGCCAGAGAAGGTAATATTTACAGAGAATAAAAGCAAGCCAAATCACTCATACTCTACATCATGAACTATTTTTTTCCTATAGCCTATAAAAGAATAAGACATTACATATCTCTAATTGATAATTTCACCATCAGTGAAAAATCATACAGGCCCTTTATTTCCGCAAACAGCGTACACATCACCACATTACTAAGTTTAACCCCTATTTACGAACATAGACTATTCCACATGGTCAGTTCGGACGACGAAAACAAAACACTAAATTTCTTGAAACCACTTGCCTCACAAATCATCCAAAATTCCACCTTTTTCCTTCACAAAAAAACAAAACAAGCCTTTCGGCCCTGGAGAAGACTTCAACATAATTATAACATATCCACTAAACACCACTCCCTCTATCCAAAACCGTTGACAGAAGTCCAAATTTTTCTCACAATGCAAAAGGCAGTACCTACCCCCAATAGGTGCACACTTACTGTCTTCTGTCAGCACATTTTTGGATTTTCAAAAGTAGACCAATTTTAATATACAGACATACGTCTGATAATTAAAACAAGAAACCACTAACCATTTTGTGCCCTTAATGCATGTCATCAACCTGGAGAAAACCTAGTGTTTTACACATACCCTGCTTGACTGTCTTTCAAATGAACTACTGGATAATACAAGATTAGATGATCAATAATTCTACCAGTAATCCCAATGTGTGATTATTTTGGTGATTAGCCTAAATGCAACATTTCCTAATCTTTTAATCCAGTCTTGGCCTGTCCATCTTAATTGTTTGTAACATCACATTAAGGGCACTAGCTGACCATGAGTTACCTTGTGGATTTTTATTTGTGCACTGCTTCCTTTATGTACAGCACCAGAACCAGTGGTCTGAGGAGAGGATGACCAAAGACGACATGGAAGAAGCAAGTGGAGGAGGAGAGTAGGAGGATTGGATTGAGGATGGAGGATGCATTGAATCGGGTGAAGCGGAAGGACAGAGTAAGGACGAATGATACAAGTGTGAGGTAAATCCTACCACTCCCATTTTACGGGGACAAAACCAGATTTACTAATTTACTACCTTCGTACCTACTTTGTATTATTCCGTTAACAAAATAAAGCACATTATTATGTCAGAATTTATCGAAAGTGTACAAAACCATTAACACACAGACTGAGAAATTGTATAATACATACCACAGTAAACACTTGCTTTTCAGCAAGCTCCTTCAATATAGGCCATGTGAGTTGTCCCAGCTGTTGTGTGCTGATGCCATTGGCTACAGTATTTAGCATACGTGGAGGATTGGGCCATAAACGTTCACCTGCGATTATCACAATTTAAATAAAATGTTTGAGATAATTTTAATTACCTTTTTTGTAGAAATGCAGATACAACAATGTAAGATTAATTTTCTCCTAAAACTCAAAGAGGGGGGCAGACTGAAAGAAAGTGAGCATCATCATAGCATTAGAGAGTGGGTGAGAAAAACAGAGAGAGAGAGAGAGAGAGAAACCAGTTAAGAAGAGGGAAAGAAAAATGTTTCAATTCTGAGAATTGCCTTATAGGTAAGTCAAATTTGCGGGTGAATTCCATTTTCACAAGGTTAGTGGAATTATTGGTGTTTAAAGAGACATGAGATTTCCAGAAAGAAGCACCCCCAATTTTTTTCGAACCTGGGTTTTTTGCATATTTGGAATGCTTTCCAATATATTAGATCACACCTGAAGTGAATAAGCCGAATACGCCGTCTTATGTAATAATATGATGATTTAGTACTTTCTGTCGTGCACGACAGAAAGTCAAAGCACGGTGTTCTATGGGGAAAATTACGAGTCATGCAAGTTCAAAACAAGGTTTGCTGTTTTCTTTTGTACTTGTTTGTCCAATAAACCTTCGGAACGTTCTTGGTAGGTGGTCTACAATCGATCCTGTGCAATTTGAGAGAAATTTGTATCCTAAACAAATCTCCTCCTGTTACTTAATATGATTGCAACCAACAATGTTTTTTCTCTTATCTTAAATTACCTGCTTTCAGACATCTTTCAAGATCTTTTCCCTGTACTTCAACTGCAAAAACTGATGGTAAAACAAAGTTTATATTTGTGTTAGAAAAACAAGATCCACATACTGTCATGTGGCAAACCTCCTAATTGGTTACATGCATTTTGTGATTTCAATATTTGTGCATATTTGTAAATTTATCCTTCTAAAGTAAAGTCTAAATCAATAATCTCCCATGTTCCATTTTAATACAGATAAAAACATGTTAAGTAAGGCCAAGAAAAAAAACAAGTTTGTCTCAGAAGACCGTGCGCATTATGTTTAAAATTGGTTTTTTGACCGCATAATTTTTTTTCAGGTTTTACTCACTTTAAATTTTTTTTGTAAAAAATTTCAGAAAAAAAAAATGAAAATTTGGCTGCGAAGCGGCCGAAAAATTGAAACAAGTGGGCCAAAAATGCATTACAAAAAAAGAAAAAGAAAAAATGCATTTCGCATTAGCGTTTTTCACATTTCTTCTGAGACAAACTTGTTTTTTTTTGGCCTAATCGCTTCCTACTGAGATCATCATCATCATCCTTCAGCTGCGGAGCAGGCGATTACAAAATTTCTCCATGCACATCTATCTTTGGCAAGTGCGGCTATCTGCTCAGCTTGTATCATGCCTTTATCATACCCTAGCACATGTTGGATGTAGGCTAAATAAGAGGTGCGTGGATGTCCAGGTCTCCTTTTGCCATGAGGTGGTATGTAGAGAGCGTATCTTCAAGCAGGCTCTTCCTCTGGCAGATGAAGGATGTGTCCAAGGAAACTCAGCTTGATGTCTTACAAGGTGGAATAAGAGGTCAGTGTTAGTCCATGGAATATACAATGGTGCTGTGAGACCCCACGGCGTTCTTTCGTTTTGTCCAGCATAATCCTATAGCAAGAGGTAGCAAATGCGTTGATTTTGCTTCCATGTCTTGTGATAGCACCCAGGATTCACAGTCATAGAGTAGGATGGTCACACAGGTAGTGTTGAATAACTTGACTTTTGCAGAGATGGATAATTGGGGGCTTTTCCACAGACGTTCTAGCTTCCAGAAGGCACTCCATGCTAATGCTTGGCATCTTTTTAGGTCGCTTGTCCAGCAGATGCCATTTTGGAGCCAGATAGTTGAAATCTGTCAAATGGTTGAATGGATTTCACCATAGACTTGGAAGTGTTGGATGAGGATGACACTTTGGAGTTTGGAGTCATTTACTCTGTCCTTGGATACGCTTATTATAAGGCCAAGATTTTCTGCTCAGTGTCGCTGCAGTTCTTGGTCAGCTGGGTCCTGTGCCCTTGGAAGAGGGATTCCAGCAGGCAATATCATCAGCAAAAGCAAGTCATTCAATACTTTGGCTGGGTACTGTCTGAGTGGTGAGGGTGTTTACAATTCCAGAGTCACATCTGATGTGGCCTTCCTCAGTAGAAAGTCTACTAATATGATGACAAGGAATGGAGCGTAAAAACATCACCCTGAAGAACTCCGGTGTGACTTCGAAAGGATCCGAAATTTTTTTCCGTCGACCATTACTGCACTTTTAGAATTGTTTATAGTGCACTTATGGCATTCGATCACTTGCTCCGGTATTCCATAAAGCCCCCCCCCCCGCATCACAGCAACATAACCTTGATTGATGGAATCAAAGGCCTTCTTAAATTCTATCAAGGTGACTGTAAGAGGAAGCTGGTAGTCTTGGAAACCTTCCATGATTCTTCTTCTGAGGATAATGGATCTGCTGGGCCACAACATCTCCAGAACGGCATCCAGCCTGTTGCTTCTTAAGATGGGGTCCACATGACTCCTCTATTCTGTTTAGAAGGAAATCTTGTTGTAAACATTGACTGTAATTGACAGAAGAGATTTCCTTGATAGTTGGTCACTCCATTCTGCAAGAAGGTCCTTCTCACTTGTTGTGGGGTGCCATCGCTTTTGTTGACCTTGACACTGATTTTCTTGTCTTTGCCGGATAGATTATGGATGATTTCCCATGTGGTGGTATAATCACCCTTTGGGAAATCAGGCCAGTTTTTGAGATCTTCCATTTGTTTGTAGAACATGCTGCCTCATCTGACTTGTAACTCTCATTCAAGCTGGAGTTAAGCCTTTTCCAAAGTTCTCTGGACTGCTTAGACTTGGAAAGCAGTCAGAACCATCTTTCTACCAGGATAATCAATGCATTTGCTACCTCTTGCTGGACATAAAACGGAAAGACCATGTCTCAAACACCATCTAATATTGAATGACTAACACTGAGCCTCTTATCCACCTTGTAAGACATCGCCAGCTGAGTTTCCTTGGACACATCCTTCGTCTGCCAGAGGAAGAGCCTGCTAGACGATACGCTCTCTACATACCACCTCATGGCAAAAGGAGACCTGGACGTCCACGCACCTCTTATTTGATGCTGAGATTACCACTTAAACAAAATAACTGTTGATTAACATAATACTAACTTTTTGTTTTTGGACTGATGGCTTTGGTTGCTATGGCAATGCCGGAAGACAAACCCCCACCACTGCAAGGTATAAGGATTGCATCCAGGTCTGACACTTGTTGAAGGAGCTCTAATGCAACGGTCCCCTAGGAAAATAATTAGTGGATAGAACTGATTCAAGTTTTTTTTTGAATATGGTGTTGGAACAATTTAAAAAGGCGGTCTTGAATCACTAGTGTTGCCCACCTTTGTCATATCTCTAACAGCTTCATTCTCTGTACATTGTACAAGTTGAACAATGCACATGGCACCAAAGATCTATGTCCATTGCATTTAATGGGGCTTGACCTTGTTTATTTTAATCCTATCATCTCCATCAATAATTTGCATGTAATCGAAATTGGAGCTACTTTAAAATTTGATGCCTGTGCAACTGAAAATGACCCTTTTATTGAGTTTGTTTTTAGCCTATTAAGTCAAAAGTTTAGGCTGCAGATACTACAAACTATACCTTTTCAGAATCCTTGTGGTTAGACAAATAACCTAGTATAGGTTTCAAATGACTGGATCAATATAAAAAATTGACCTCGGTGTAATCTTTGTCTAGATCCCCCTCCTCAAGACACTATTTGCAGCACTTAAGAATCACATTTCGGGGGTCCCTCTCAGGCTGTCTACATATTTAATCACTCAATCTTTTGTGCTTGAAATGTGTTAGAAATGTCTGTTGGCTCCCATACTATATACTCTGGCTGAATGAACTTGTCAGATAGAGTGTTAACCATAGCCGTTCATAGTGACCATATGAATAAGAATAAACTCATTGTCATATAGTCATTGTCCTACAATGACATCATAGTGATTGTCAGGAAAAGTATAATATATTTAATTTCCTCCCTCAGAGTACAAACTTTCTAGCGCGGAAAACTGTGTCACAAGTTTTGAATAGTGTTTATGGTGTGTGAGACCACTGAAAGTATTATGTATGCATGAGCGAGTATGCTTTTGTGAGAGGTCAGTGGACGTACGAGAGTTGGTCACTAGCTATTGAGATGGTCATCTGTGATGGACATGGAGTGTTGATGATCTCCAAATTCTGTTTTTAAATTGACCTATGTAGGTTCCACAATGGAACATTAGGGAGAAGTTTACAGCCAGCTTTACCTAATTTATTGCTAAAAATTTGGCTACAGGTAGCTTTAAATGCAGTGCCAAGGCATTTCAGGCCAGCGATTTCTTTGCGTAATTTGCGTAATGTTAGTGGCTGCAAACGCTGATGACAGTGGCATATTTGGGCGTGATAAGGCTGTACTGGTGCGGTTTTTGTGCACCGCCGAAATTCTCCAAAGCTAGTCAACTTGCAGATGAAAACGTGAGTTTTGTAATTCTAAGAGAATACTGGTCATAATTCTGTAAACATGGTAAACACCATACCTGCGTCATAAGGTGATTGATGCAAAGTTTGGCTATTGGTGAATAAATGAATTGTCTAGTTTGTAGTAAAATATTCACCATAATTCTATTAATATGTAAAATTAATTGAGGGAAATATAGATTATGTGGCTTTAAATGGATATATATAAATTGCATTTTGGTATGAGATATGCAATTACTGAGGTGCCAAATTATGAGATTGGAATCAAGTCTACACAACCGTAACTGATCAAAATTAATGAAGGCGTGATAGTCTTTTACAAGAGTATTTTTGGTGCAAATATACAATGCTAAAGAAAACTGATTCAAAGGAATTTACTATGAATGTTTTGAAGTAGAAATATATTAAATGATTATCCTTTGAGTCATTAAAGCTTTTAAGGTGTTAACATTTAAGATGTGTCTGTCAAGATGCATGGTCAAGTCTATTACCATATTTTGGGTGTAAATTTTGTTTGTCAACAGCCATAAAGGTGTAATTTCTGGGCTGATGACAACCGTCAACGAGGTCACGTGTTTACTGTCAACCGATGTCAAGTCTGATCTGTATTCAAGAAGATGTTTACTACCGTGTTTCTTCATGCGTGTACAGTTTGGTCATCTAAGTTGAAGACGACCGTCTACTGAAGACAACTAACGGTTTGAAACCCTACAAGCGTGAAATATGAACTGATAGACTGTTTTTAAATATTCGCGAGCGTTTTGTGATTAAAGGCCTAATTTATTCGCGTCGCATTACAAGTTTGTCTAGAGTAATATGTAACATTTGAACAATGTGATGTGTGTTTGTGAAATAATGGTCCTACAATAGACCTATAATGTGACAATGAGTACAACTTGATAAAACTACTGACAAAAAATTATTTTGTTTAGGTTTTTGGCTTTGTAGTAGTATAACGTTGTATCATTGTCAACATTAATACTTAGAACCGTTCAACTTAACAAATATTGGGGAATAGTTAAATAGTTCACTTAAAATGAGAATTCTCATGGTCAACATGTACGTGAACCAACAGGATCAGCATTTTGACTGAATGACATTTGAATGAAGATGTGTTTGTAACTATGAGGACAGTTTAGTTAAATCTGCTGACAGTATTTTATTTTTCTATTAGGTTTTGGATGTTGCAGCAGTATAAAGTATAATACTGTCTCATTGTTACATATCCACAACATTCAACTGCATGTCAAGTTACATTAAAAAACTCAAACTCTGAAGTGCTCATTGTATTCATGGAGTGCAATATTGTATCTATTATCCGCTGTCCAACTGAATATCCAAATATCCACCTCTAATAATGTCAATATGCAATCATAAATTGGTATGGAAATTAAACAATGTATAAATTATGAAATCAAAACCAGCTGTCTTATGCATTTGTCATTGTGAACTCCAGCTTCATGTTCGGCTTTTCTTTTGAATGTGACAGTGATCATAGAGAGAATTGAACTCAATGGTCTTTAACCTTACTTGTCCTGCAATGACAGCACAGTGATCATATGGAAGAATTAATCCACAACCTTTAAAATCACCAGTCAACTAATGCCACCATTTTTTATTGATAAATTGCTAAAACCCAGAAGCTTCCTCACGCATTGCCCCTGAACCCCCACTGCGCTGTTGCCCCTGGACCCCAAAGGCGGGCTCCTGGACACCTCCCGCTATGGGCGAGTGGCAAGCGGCTCGCGCGGTTGGCTACATCCACCATTGTGTCCCATAACTGACCATTATAAACCCTTTCAGTTTTGTTTTTAAATCCACATTTCATTCCTGATTGTTGATCATAGGGAGGAATGAACTCATAGTCTTTAACTTTACCTGACCAGCAATTACATCATAGTGATCATAGGGAGGGATGAACTCATATCCTTTGTCCTTTTTCACTTCATCACATACACTTTGCCTGTGGTATAATAAGAACATTCACATTAAATGTTTATTCTCATTTTCAATCATTTTATTAAATACAAAGGTACCTGAATTAGAAAAAAAAACATATACATAGGTGTGTGGGTGTATGCATACGACAGATTCAAATATGTCATGAACTTACCAATAATGAAGCTTGGAAACTTCAACATTTAAAGGCACTCTCAGTGATGTGCCCAAAAGAGTCAAAATATCGAGGGTTGACAATCAGAAGGACGTAACTCAACACTGAAAGAAATATTAAAGAATTTCTTTAATTCTACTGTAATACTGCTTTTGAGAAATGTGATGTTTTAATATTTTCTACTAAGCAAATCTATTCATTACTCAAAATGTAAACATCTCATAAAGCTCGTATATGGTACTGTAAGCAAACATTATAAACTTTAGTAATGAGCTATTATGAACAGCATTTCTTTCAGTGTTGAGTTACGTCCTTCTGTTTGTCAACCCTCGATATTTGACATTTGCAGGAATAGTTTATTTTATGAATAGTTATTTTTTTCAACTGAAAAACTGATAGAAAGGAAGAAAGCAGCAGTATTCACAGATATGAATCTCCATTCAATTACGTGTTGTAGTAATTGTCCGTACGGACAGTAATGACTAAAATATCCGATTTTATCCATATTTGGTTGCTTTTGGTCTTATAACTTGGAGGGTATGTTAGGATACCGATACCTGTTACAGAGTTGCAAAAATCTGATTCTTGATGCTTTTTTCGATTTTCTGATTTAGCAAATCACTGATAGTGCCTTGAACTGTCTGTAACTGGTATTTATCACTGACAAATTTTCTATTGTCCTGAATGATTCTATTGATGTGGGTCCATTGTCTCATGCATTTAACACATATGATTATCTGTCACAATGAGTATGTAAAATGAGCAAAAATAAAAAGAAACAGTGAGTTATTGAGGTTTCACACATTTTGTACATTCATCATAGTTTACTCAACTCCTTATAATCAGTATATTTAACTTTGAAAACTCTTTACTGAAGTTGTAAATCTCTCATTTGAACTTTTGTCAATCTTGTGAAAGCTGTGTTACAGTATTTACATGTAAACAATATTCACAACTAAACATTCGCAAGACATAATATGATTAGATGATGTTTTTCAGTTTCTCAAACACATCCCCTAGCTAAGTCTGCAAACGAGTTTGAGGCAATTAATTCACCTGTGACATGATGTAATAACATTCATGTCATGAATCCTTACAAACAGACAACTCTCTTATGGTATGTCCAGACTTCATCACTCAACGTCAGGTGCTGCTGGCCTTTTGGACACGCTTCATACTATACGGTTCAAAATTAATAAGTCCCCCCTGACAAAAGTACATTTTTCTGGAAAAGTTAGGCTCTTAACCTGTTACAAAAATGTAAGATGTACCCTGCAATGTTACACATTTAATGTGCAAAAAAAAAATCACACAACAGTTAATCTTCTCCTTGAAATGACGTCATTTATTAAATTTGATGACGAATTAAAAATGACACTTTTGTGCATTGGGAATAGGGGAACATTCTACACTGTGTACTATTGAAATTGACAGTTTTGCTGACAGGTGAACTTTATAACGTCAATCTGAGTAATTCTAGTATGTTTTTTACTCATTTGGTAGCAATGAAAGAAGATGACGATAGCTATCCTTGGCACCAAAATCAAGTGTCCTGTGTATTCTTGTGTTGAACTAGACATGTTGGTATTCTCCCCGGTGGATGTTCTCTATTGTAAAATCCCAATAAACGAAAGTGTCCATTTTAATTTGTCATAATTTTAATAATTACAATCATATTCATTGCAGGAAGCTTAACTTTTTGTTTGATTTTTTTTTTTGCACATTAATGTGTACATTGCATGTACATTTTTACATTTTTGTAACAGTTAAAGAGCCAACCTTTCCAGAAAAATTTAGCCTTTGTCAGTGGGGGACGTATTAATTTTGACCTGTATCTAGCAGTGAGTGAAAAACCAAAATGCGAATATGTGGAAGGCATGTAAAAAAGGCTATCATCACCTGGCATCACAACAAAGGCAGCATGAACACACCATTACTCACCTTGATTTTGGTGTGAACTCACAAAACCGCCTCAGCTCCCATATCCGTTGATGGCTGTCTTAACCAGCCGATGTGACATCAGGAATAACTACACTACAGGGTACTCCAACGTTGTCTGCACAAGCTACGGCTGAACCATGATTGCCTGAACTATGGGTTACCTGAATATATCACACAGTAAATGTTAGACATAAACACAGCCAAAATATACAATACAAATCTCGAAAGGCAGTTTGACATATTTACATTTTAACCAAACAAGAAAAATGTGGTGTGTTTGATGTTTTTTGGTAAAAAATTTAATGCGGTCTAAACACACAAATAATGTAAATGTTTAGATCCAATTTTTGGAGCCTACACAATGCAGTGGCCATCCCTTCATTTCTGGCTTAGAGCAGTTTGGTCTAATGCAGGCTCTACCTTCTGCTTTCATTATCAAACATACTGGAGTAATTCAAACACTACTGCAGGGATGGCCACCATTTTTATGTCGGCATAGGTTTACTGTGAAATGTAAATACTATCCCTTCTAGGCTTAAATTGATAGTTTGGTGTAGCTTTGCCCTGTGTCCCATTTGGCCAGGATTCCCTATTTGCGGCTAGCTTTAGCTACCACTGCTTTTTTTTTTTTTTAATATGGTCTCCCATTGAGTTTCTGACCCAATATTGATCTACAAAGTCCCTAAACAAAACGGATTTTTGATTTAAAAAAACATTGTGAGCAGGCAATCAAATGCCATATGCCATATTTTATGTGTTGTCCATACATATTTTATATGGTCCACAGCCCAGGTCAAAATTCCAGTTGATCCCAGGTGAACTTGTTTCAAACTGGAACCAGTGAAATCCATTGATCCCAGTTGGATATCCAGTTGAATCAGTTGATTCGGTGACGGAAAATGGAACAATTTTCAACTAGGTGTTTACTGACCAGTTTGAACTCAGTTAGACCAGTGTAAAACATTAAAAAACAGTTGAACCTCAGTTAGTTTGTTCCTGAAAAGGAACAACTTTCAACTGGAATCAACTGGATTTTTGACCTGGGCATGTTTTGAGTCGTAGCTAAAGAGCCTGAAAAAATTAGGAAATAATTAAAATTTATTAAACGTACCACGCCTTTTACATGTATCCCGCTTTCCTTCATTGACAGGATCTGAAAATAATACAGAAAGTACAAGATGTGAGCAATCTTGTGTCCTATTTGAACAGCTTCATTTGAATTGATGCAAGTAGCTCAGGGCCAGAGTTTCTAACATTGGGAGAAAAAACACAACCCGTCATCCAATTTGGTAAATAAACCTAATACAGCCATGAGAAAAACAATAATCTTAAATGTATTTGTGGCAGCGTTCTCGAACCACAACGGTCCCCCCGTCCCTCGCGGTAGTAAAAGGAGTGAAAGTAACATAACTTTAAGATCACAGGGAATATTGTGGTAGAACGAAGTGGTTCGAACCACTGAGGCCCATGCCATAGCGTTGCACTACCTTATATGACCAAGATACTTCAAAATGTTGGTTTTAGTCAACATAATTGATCCAAGTTTTTCATGGCTGTCAACCATTAGTGGTTATTTGATCTTGGGTGACCCACTTGACCTCGAAATTACTTTTCAAACTTTCATTTCTGTATGTTTACGCACACCTATAAGTTCATACCATGCAACCCTTTGTGATTTGACTCTTACTTGATTTGGACCTGAACGCGTGAAATGTTGGAAATTTTTGTGTTCGCAAGGTGAATAATCCCCAGGTTTCAAGACCATTGTAGTGATTGACTTGGATGACCCTTAACTGACCTTCAAATGACCTCACCGTTCCAGCACTAAATAATGACCACACCCACAAAGTTTTCCATTACCATACAACTATTTGTAGTGACATACGCTTCGTTTGACTTGGTGACCCCAAATGACCTTAAATTTTTTGGTATCAAGTGCTGACTACACCCATGACCATACAACCTTGCATAGTGACCCCCATGATCTTGGAAATGGACCTTCAAATTTCCAGACTGAATGTTGACCACACCCCCAGTTTCATGACCATACAACCATTTTCAGTGATTTGACCGCAGATACCCCAGATGACCTGGAAATGACTTGAAAAAATTGGCTTCCAATGCTGACTATACCCCCAGGTTTCATGGCCATAACAACCTGTTTAAGTGATTGACTTGGAATCCCGCAGCCACTACCGTGAAATGAACCTTTCAAATTTTGGCACTGAATGTGTGACTGCACCCCCCACGTTTCAAATCAGCCTACCATTTTTAGTGATTGACCTTGAATACCCCCCATGACTTTAATGACCTTCAAAGTTTGGCATCAAATAATGGACCCCGCCACCAAGTTTCATCATCTAACAACACTGACCAGGTTTAAAAGCAATTTAAACCATCTTGACCGCATTTGACCTTTGACCCCGAAAATGACCCCATTCCGAACACATCCACCGCCTACTTGAGTCATTATGGTGCGAAGGATGGGCACCCCTACTGCTCAGATAAAACGGTTATCGTGTTTACAAGGTTTGTAGCAATTTCACCCTATTTTTGACCATATTTGACCTTGACCCACGACACATGACCATTTCAGATCCAGGCCAACGCGTACTTGAGATACATATATGTTGGGAAGATGGACACCCCACACTTGCTTAGATACATAGATATTGCGTGGGACACCCCACACACGCAAGGACGAAGAGCATTTCTATAGTCCCCTTCGCCAACTGTTGTTGGCGGGGGACCAATAAATAAATACTGCTGATACACTGTTTGGGAAAAAAACATAGGAGAGATTAAAAATGTAGCTATTTCTCAAAACCAGCATTAGTCATACTCATAATGCCACCAAACCAATGGTTACAATGGCACTGTAAATCCAGGCACTACCTTTCAGGACCTGCATGAGCAATGCTCTATTAATAAACGCGGCCGAGAGGAAACGAAGGCAACGAAAAACCGTGGTACCGGTCGGAAAATGTCTTTCGTTGCATTGCGGCCGTCAAAACTATTTTTTGTCGCGCCAATGACTCTCATTGCGTTTCATTGTATTTGGGCGATCTACCGGAAAATGACGCGATGTTTTTCGTGCATCTGGGCCGTTTCCCGGAAAATGACGCGATGTTTTTCGTTGCACCTGGGACGTCTTCCAGGGAAATGACGCGACTGTTTTTGTTGAATCAGGGCGTTATTGACTGGAAATATGGCGATGGTTTTAGCTGCATTTGGGCCGTCTTGCCCGCAGAAAGGCGCAAGGCTTTTCATCAGTACAAAGGCCCATAGACAATTCTGGATTTCGATGGTTGATAGCGGACCACCATTTCGATAAGCCTTGGGTTAATATGCATAAACGTATCATGACGTAACCGGAGCATGACGTAGCATATAGCGCCACGCACGAACTATGATGGAGCGTACTAGCGCCACTCACTACTGGCCAACTATAAGCTACAAATTCATGCAATCAAGTGTGCATCCATTATTTATTTATTTATGTATTATTTATGTACCCTGGTTTTAGGCATTTTCACTGCGATTTGTTTTTCGTTTGATTTACACCAGACGTCTTTCCGGTAAATGGCGCGATGTTTTTCGTTGCACCTGGGCCGTCTTTCCGGTAACTGGCGCGATGTTTTTCGTTGCATTTGGGCCGTCTTCGGGGAAAAATGGGCGGATGTGTTTCGTTTTGCATATGGGCAGTTTTTTGACTTTACGCTACTAATTCCTGTGCCGGGAAAAAAACGGCCGAGATGCAATGAACGCAAGCTTTGGCCTCTCGTTGCATCTGGGCGTTAAAAAATAAAATAGAGTCAGCTTTATCTTTGCTTGGGCCGTCGGCCGGCAAAACGACCCTGGGTCCTGGTTAGCGGTTAATCACTCTCCGTAATCACCACAGAGGTGATTTGAACGCTCCCTTAGAATCTGATTGATAGTCTGTCCGTTAAATGTATATTTTGATCATTTTTCTGGATCTTATCTTAAATGTGAAGTGAGCAGGGAATTTAGTCTTCTTACAAGGACACAGACATGTCTGGTTTATATTTCTGTAGATCCTCTTGCATTGCTTGACATTTGTTTGGTTTTTAGCTGCTCCTGATTCCTCACCTTAAAAGTTCAAAGAGAGTTCTTTGTCACTCCCCTGCTTAAGGCAGTCCCTGGATTTAATTGAATGGGACAGCCATGAAAAATATTTGTATGACAAAGGTTTTGTACATTTACCGATGAACCATATTTTTTTAACACTAATAACAGAGTGTTATTGCGCACAAATAAACCACACAATGATCAACAACAAGAATACTGCATTGTGTAATAACAATGGCTTTGCAGGATTATTTATTCTTCTTGCAAGGACACAGACATGTTGGTTATAGTTCTGTGATCCTTCTTGATTGCTTGACAGTGTGTTGGTTTTAGCTGCTCCTTTATTCCTCACCTAAAAGTTCAAAAGGTTCTTTGTCACTCCCCTGGCTTAAGGCAGTACCCTGAGATAAATTGAATTGACAGCATGAAATGAAAAATTATTTGTATGACAGAAGTTTGCCATTTAAGATGAACCATTATTTTTAACCTAATAACAGAGAGGGTATTGCGCACAAATATACCACATCAATGATCAACAACAAGAAGTATGGCGATGTGTAATAACAATGGCACCAACAATGTGTTAAATCATCTTTTATTGAAAAAATATGCAAATAAGAGTCATTAATATTCATAACTCGTCCAAAAAGTATTACAGCATATGACCTTATCATGCTCCATCACGTGCTGAATAAGTGCATTGACTATTCAGTGTAGTTGGTAGAGTAGATCAATGAATTTTCTTCCGCCCACGTAGACAACCATCCACACAGCAGACGTCCATCCACACAGGTATCCATCTGCATGATCACAAAGGTCCTCCACAACATGTTGTGGTGGCCAAAAATTAGGATGCTTTTCATAATTGACTATAGATATGCATTCATAGGATTATTTAAAGAATACCCATTTATTGAACAAACAGCTTAATTATCAGTATGGTAATGTGTGCCATTTGAAATTGCCTTTCGTTTCCCTTACACCCATTTACTCACAGCATTAGTTGCTCCTCTGATCTTAAATGAGCCTGTCTTCTGCATACATTCTGCTTTGAAGAACACCCGTCTCCCTGTTAACCTATCAACTGTATTATTTGTGTACACCGGTGTCTGGTGAATATAACTGGATATCCTTTTGTATGCCTGTTCGACTTCTTTCAAAGACATCTTTAGAACTGCAGAATGAAAAAAAAAGACATTGACTTAGTTGTGTCACCTATGTTGAATAGGTTGAATTATGTACAGGATTGGAGTTGGGCTGAAGAGCACATCTAACCTTCTGGTAAGGCTGCTAAGAAAAGTAAAGGCAATGGAAGAGGTACTATCGGTAGTAAGAGCATCAGTGGTGGCAAGACATCATTTCTGACTTTTTTTTCAGTTTTTCAGGAAATTTTTTTAAAATTAATGCGGGGGCCCCAAAATGAGGCATGATGTGACGGGAAACAAACAATTTTTTTAAGGTGCCTGATACAAAAATCTCAATTCTTTGAGGTAAGTTGGGGGAGATAAGGCTGTGGATCACAGAATGCCCCTTAACATCTTAGATCACATTCTTAAAGTGACAGGAGGAGATTCTTTTGAGGATATAAATTTCTCTCAAATTGCACTTGATCAGTTGTAGACCACATTCCGAGAACGTTTGGAAGGTTTATTGGACAAACAAGCACAAAAGAAAACCACAAACCCTGTTTTGAACTTGCCAGCTATTCTAATCATCCCTATAGGAAACCATGCTTTGAATTTCTGTTGTGCACGACAGAAATTACTAAATCATCATCTTATTACATAAAGACGGCGTGTTCGGCTTATTCATTTCAGGTGTGATCTAATACATTGGTAAGCATTCTAAATATGTAAAAAACCTGGGTTCGAAAAAAATTGAGGGCACTTCTCTCTGGAAATCTCCTCATGTCTCTTTAAATTTTCTTACTCCCTCGGTTATAACACAGACCACCAGCAAGTAAGCTTATTGTTTAGCATATGATATGTGAAAATTAATGATAGGAGTTAGAACGCTAGTTTTCCATGTGTTTAACCAGGTTTTATAACCTACACAAAGTATACAGTCTCATGTGTATTGCTACACAAACAATAACATACATGCCACACTGCTGTGGTACAAGCGGCTACTGAACACTCACCGGATAACCAAATAGGTCATTCATAATTATGAAATTCATACATTTGCACTCCATTTTAAGATCAGACATTTGAAGCATGCTGCTTAAAATGTTTTAAACTGATCCGGAGTTCCTGCTCTACTTAATGACCATGTGTTCCTGTTATAGACTATGGGGCGTAGACCAAATAACAAGCTGCATAACAAATTCCGTAGTCCATTCAAAGGGCGAAGACAAAACCCGGTGTAAAATTATTGATAAATTATTAACATGACATAACTGTCTGTTGCCACAAATAAAACTTGCACATTTTCTTAAAAATGAATAAAATGTCACATCAATTTCTTTCATAATATCAGTGACCAATGGATATGTATAGACTTCAGCAAACCATTAACTAAAGATATAACAATGGGTCCGGTATGCGGAGCCATTGTTATAGCCAGGTGTTATCACCTCCACGATTCGGGTTGAGTAACAAAATACACATCCTCTTTCACAATAACTAACCAGTTTATATTATGATATAGGTCATTGACCCCAAGTTTTCTTCTGAAAGCACGGTAAATTGAATACAAATGAAGTTAAGCAATAAGTTACGGATTTTAATTCTGCACAAAGTTGTTAGGTCAAAGCTTGACCAGCAACATTCTGGCATGATGTTTGCTTGTCTTTCTTCCTTTTCGAATAATTGATTAATTGAACATGCACTATAGAAGCTCAAGATTTATTTATTTGCGAATGAGGATAAGTATTTTGCGCTTACGTCATTAAAAAAGACTTTGTCTAAATCGGAGAGGTGGAACAGATGAGTCTATTCAACAGCGAGACAACAATGGTTTCTGCACTACGAGATGAAAGAAATCTGAAGTGTTTTTCTCCACGCACCCACCGGCCGGGAATGATCTATTGGGGGAAATAAATTAAGGTGAAATTTTAGTTAATTTTCATGTAAAATGTGGAAGTTTATTTGGGGCCAAACAGATAGTTATATGATTGTAATATTATTATGAATGTTACGCTTGGTTTGCTCTCCTCACGTGATAGGGATTACGAAAATCGACAACGCAGATGGGCATGGCCCATACCCTATTATGGCCAGAGCATATTCCATGGCATCACATTGTCATTCACCAATTAACATGTGGACATGCATATTTAAATTTAATTTTTTTCCAACCCATGTTTTGATATTTCGAAAGCGTACCCAATGTATGGATCTTACACCTGAAGTGAATCAGTTGAATAAGCCGTCGTTATGTAATAAGAGCATTAAGATGAACATTTTAAAATTTCTGTTGTGCATGACAGGAAAAATCAAAGCACATGCTTTTCTTGGTTGATTACGGTATGATAATTTTGTCCAATTTAAACCTTCGAAACATTCTCGCGAAGCGGTGTTCTACACTCAACGAGTGCAAAGAGGAGAGATTTATCATCCTCAAAAAATCCCTCTGCCAGCGGAACAACCAGAGGGGGGGCGGTCTGTCCCCCCCACCAATCGTGTCTCCGTCGTACGTTACAGTCCATCGGTACACTTAGCTGGAAATCTTATTTTTTTTAGTGATGAGAGAGTGATTGGGAGTACATGTACTAAGATTTTGGTATCTAAGCTGTAGAAACCCCCAAAAACAACCCATAGACAAAATATACACGCCCACTGTCAATGAGGCTCTAAAAAATGCACTACCAAATTCATGGAGACATTTCATCATAAGAACAAACTAGCCACTTATATGGGCACAAAATCGTTGGCCAGGCCAGCGACACCCCCGTGGCTTGCCCTCGCTGTCAGGGGGGGACCGGGGCCCCGGGGTCATGGTTTGATCCCCACCCACAATACCATATATCCCTTCACTCCTTTACGAAGTGGCAAACTTTGGCATCTGAAGAAATTGATACTTATTTTTCTCAATTTACCTTTCATTGTATGGCAAAGGAGTTTGATTTGGATTGTAGTGAATACACAAAGGCACTCCATTTTGGTAAACTTAATTTCCATTTTGGGAAGATTCAGTTCGGCCACCACATACTTTTTTACAACATGCAGTATTCCATTGAGGCTGCCAAATTCTTAGGTTGGTGGGACAATTACAATATCTTTCCCAAAAATTATAAAGATGTGGGTTTTGTAGGAAGCCATTCTGTCAAGATGAAAAATTTACACTTAAACGGGTCATGCACCCAACCCCTAAAAAAAGTCATGTTTTTTTCGCCCAAGGATTAAAGGGGATGGACCCAATTTACAATCTATAAATTTTCATCTTGATAGAATGGCCTTCACCCCAAAACCCAATCTGTAAAGTTTGCGCCAATATTTCAACCATTGAAGTGAGCGCTAAAAAAAACACGATTGTTATCCCCATGAATACTCTGTAAAATTAATATTGTCAAACCATAATGGAGCAATTGTTTGTATAAGAAACATTATTATACTCCGTTCCCCTAACTATGTGCAGTGACGTCCCAGCGCGAGATTTTATGTTCGTCCAGTAAACGCGAGCGGTGTTTAATTGGCTTAAAGGACAGCATTTTTATATGGCCGTGCACAAAGGCTTGCATACTGATATGGAAGGGGGCCTTAAAAAGGCTGCGTCAGGTTATTATAACATCACTGCACAGAGGTTAGAGAAATGAAACTATAGTCCTAAAGCCCCAAAATTTGGCACTTCGGTAACTCTGGGGTCCCCGAGAGGACGAGGCTATTAGCGATCTGACACCATGGACCTTTAAAATAAAAAATTATCTATTGATCAGACAAGTGGAAGGTCATTCCAGCAGAGTAGGTCTTTTTACAGTGGCGTAACAGGCGGGGGGGCAGGGGGGGCAGGTGCCCCCCTTGACGACTTTGGCCGGGAAAAAAATGGACAACAATCATGTAAATCAGCAGTTTTTTAGCCCTTGACGGGAAAAAAAATTGGCCTTTGGACCCCCCGAGAGGGAAAATTTTTCCCAAAAACTGTGGAAATTTGCCCCCTCAGAGCGGGTAGGCCGTTTTACGGCCACTGCGGTTTTAGTGGGGTGTGTCAAGTACTTCCTGTTGTGAAACCTTTCATGGAATGGCCAAGCTGGAGGTCGGTTTGTTGAACAGATTATTTCAAAAGGCCAATCTAGCGGCTTGGAAGTTTCGAAATAATGAGGTGGGTAATTGGATTACAAAATCGAACCATCTTCATTCACCTTCCAAAGTCGTCCCACCAGAGGGGGCAAATTTGTAAAATGTCCCTGGTGATTTCCTCCAATTAGGTCTGAATTTGACAAATGCACGCCGTAGCACGCGGGAAAATGACGACAATTTACTTTAATTTTGCGCAAATTTGGCCTGAACATGAAATTTGAAAATTCCACAAAAAAGATGGATAAAAATGCATATTTTGCACCATATCGTCCCCCTTTTTCGAGGCCGAGGGGGCGGCACCTTGCCTCCCCCCGGTCGGTTACGCCACTGGTTGGCAGTTGTCAGTGTTGAGGGGTCAATCAAATTGTGAGTACAGAATAGCTCACTCATGCTTTGGAACTCAATCATAGCGTCATGGCCCAGGGGTAAAGGAACAAGGCGGACACCAGGAAGTGGTGGAGAACATTCAGCTCTATGTAAACTTTGGAGTATTTTTTTGTGGTGTTGCTAGGTTCAATAAATCTATAAAAATTCCACTTAAACACCATTTGGGTTGCAATCTGTGGGAGGTTACTATTGTGCTCGTTCACTATAATGCCACCATTGTGTTGAAAATCTGGTCATTGTTTCCCTGTTCAATCATCCACGCAAACACACAGACACAGTTTCGTAGCCCAAATAGTTCCGTGCAGTTGCAGCTGTGGTTCACAAGTTTTGGAGCTAATCCTGTGCTTAAAGACAATCAGTGATTTGAAAAATATTTGAAATTTGCAGGAATAGCTTCAAAGTGAAGGTTAAGTCGGTAGAATTCTCCATAGTTACCTTTTCCAGCTGTAGAATTGACAGAAGAAAGGAATAAAACGGAGTGTTCCACGATAAGATTCTACATTCAAGACGTGTTGTAGTAAAGTGTCCGAACGGACAGAGTAAATGACTAAACTCTCCGATTCTTTCCTTTTTAGGTTGCTTTGGGCTTATCATTTGCAGGGTATGGTAGGCTACCTGTACTTGTTACATACATGCAAAAATCTGATGTGCTGGATTTTCGATTGCTGATTTAGCAAATAACTGATGTGTCCTTAAAAAGAAAAGGTCAGTAAGGACACATTTTCAGGGTTCGATGTACCCAGGTGGCACACATGCACCAGGCATGTAATTGAATCTGTGCATGTGAATTTTCTCTGTGCATGTTATTGTTGATGTATTTCAGCCCTTATATTTGGGGGGAAAAAAGCTACCATGTGCATGTAGATTTTATTTTATAAATCGAACCCCTGCACATTTTTTACTATAACGTGGTTAGTATAGTCCTAGTAAGTAGCAACCTCTCCTACTACTACAAAATTATAGTCTTTAATACCAACATCATTTTGAATTTTTGTTGATAAATTCTATTTTTTCTGATCGTTCCTACCCGGCCAGGGCATGGCAAGTAGTGCTTGCTGAGCATTAACCTTTGTCTTCATCATCTTTTAACATTGGACATTATCGTATATAAGCTAACGAAGGTTATGCCGCTGTAACATGGACTTGGATCAACAATAGCAAATGCCAATTGAAAGTCATCGAATCGTCAAGATTTTAAAAATTAGCCCAAACAGGATCTTACAAGTACACTAGAACAAGGAATCAACACGTTTGTTTGTTGACCAACAAACGAACGCTGTGTCGACCTGTTGACCGCCAAACTCCGAAAAATGGCAACCCACTCACTCATGACAAGGTTTTAGGAGTAGAGTAATTAATTCTGCGTTGAAAATTCATCCAATTAGTTACTTTTGTTCGCCGTTTGATGAAAACAATGTGTGGATTTGTGTTCTGTAGTATTGTAGATGCGAAAGATCCTGTTTGAGGTAGGTTTGAAAACCGTGACGATTGTCAGATACTTAAAATTGGCATTTGCTTATGTTGATACCAAGTCTGTACAGCGGCAAAACCTTTACGTAGTGTATACGATAATGTCCAAATGTTAAAAGATGAAGGGAAAGACAAAAAGGTTATGCTCAGCAGAACTAGGCATGAGTAGAGTCCAGATGAGAAATGAATATCATTCAGCCCTATTAGTTAATGCTTGCCAGAATCGATGTATTTGGTCAATTTATCATGGTGTTCTCTCTTTACACAGGCTGGTTTGTTTATTGTTCACGTGTCGAGTATAATAGGTCCCAATTCGAAAAAGTAGGATATGTCATGAGGCAGATGTCTAGACGACTGTTCATTATACCATAACAACCACTGAACAGTGGAGCCCAGTTTACGCTACACCACTACTGCGTAGTTAGATATAGATCAGATCCCAGGCTGCTTGTGTACTGGAGAAAGCGCGTCGTAATTGAAGTACGATATGTCGTCCAGCCGAACTATGCTCTGGAAATATCAACCGGTAAACCTCCGGGGGTGGTATCTGTGGATTATTTTTATCGTAAACGCCAAGCTAACGCCTGTGGTAATTATTTGTTATATTTTTGGAAAGAGCAACCTTTACAAAAAAACCTAAAAAACTAAAACAAGAATAGTCTTTTAAAAAAAGGACAAACCATCGCTTAGCGGGGATTTGTTAGTACTTTAATATGTTAGTGTACATGTAAATACTTGAATCATAAGAAACCCTCTCGTTATTAGAGAGATGATATAACCACAGTATATATTTCAGCATCAACATATCCTGCATCAACCTTTAATTTCCAATCAAAAGTCTAAATATTTTGACCACAGGTCGAGTTGCACCGAGATTACAATATGAAAACTTACAGGAAAACAGGTTTTAAACAATGCTTGTCACTATGAGGCAATGAGTATCAACTCCCTATGGCACAGTTCAATAGCTTTCATTCACAAGTGTATTTAGAAAAACACACCCCCTGAGTGTTGTGTATATATATGCTACATAGAATAACAAGATCCAGTTCATGTCAATGCATGTCAGTACAAACACACTGGAACTGTGCCCGGTTGATGAGCATATATTGTAATCATAGTGTGTGCTATATGGGCATTGCAAATAATGGTACTATCACAACATGGGTTCATATCATCCATTACATGTCAATGACACTGAGAAGTTACCACTGTTGATGGGTGCGCGTCCTCACACTCAAAAAGGTTTGTTTCTAGCTGCTTAGGAAATGTAATAAATGAATTTCCTAGTAGGCATATACCATGTCCTTAATTCTGAAAATAATTGGACCCGAGGACTTTGCAATGCTACATGAGGAACCAACCACCCAACTCTGTGCATGACTGTGATATTCGGCCAATCATTTGCTTGCTGCACATATGCTAGGATAACTTGCAATGTAGTGGCCTTTTATTACTCCGATTTTTATACCCATATCGATGGAAAAAAGGACGAGAGGGATGAGATAGTATGGGACGGTTGTGTCATTTGTGGCTTTTTGCTACAATTGGGAATTTTTGTCTTAAAATTGTAGATATGTCCCAGGAATCCAAAATCAAATTGTTACCATTTTTTATCCTTCCGTTTGGCGGCCTCTTGGATGTCAAAATGGCTGCCATTTCAACATATTTTGCCCTATAACTTGACTCTGAGCCAACATAAGAGAAGGTTCAAATTGGTGGCAATACCAATGTTGTTGATGTCAAGGAAACACAAATATCAAATTTTCAGAAGTCGCAGATTGTTCCGTTCAGGCGGACATCTGGAATTTCAAAATAAATGGCTGCCATTTTAAACATATTTAGCTCTATCTGGACTTCTGAGCAATATAGAAGGCTCGAGTTGGCGGCATACCCATGTTGTGATGTCAAGGAACACCAAAAGAATAATCCGAAAAGGCACCGATTGTTCCTTTCCGGTGGCCATCTTGAATTTCAAAAATGGCCGCCATTTTAATATTACGGCCAATAATAGGGATTTCTGAGCAACATAAAGGCTACATGTCCCGGTGGCAATACAACATGTGGTGATGGCCAAGGGAACATGGTTATTACATTAGAAAGTGGTAGATGTTTCCTTCAGGTGGCATCTTGAATTTCAAAAATTGGCCGCATTTTTATATATACGTTGTCCAATATTTGGAATTTGGAGCAACATAAAGATCCCATTGGTGTAATGCCCAGGTTGTGATGTTATTGATGTTGATGTTGTGGCAGAGTGTCACCGTGAAAGAAAAGGCTAAGGACCACCTCAACAAAAAGGCTGCTGGAGACTTGGCGAATCCCAGCTACTTAAAACACAACCTATTTGCCAACATTTACTTTTCCTGTTTTCTTACTTCCTTCTTTGCGCCCTATATCCTTGGCAAGTTGGCGCTTGTAAGGTTCTTGATTGTATTATTATTACTATTTAGCCAATTACAAGCTGGACTTGTTTACAAACGGAAACAATTTTGTGCTTCCGAGTCTGATGCTTCCTTGAGCAACATGGTCTTACAATCGGATGAGGGTGGTCCTAAAGCCTACGGGAAGGTCCAACCTGATATACAAGAAAGATGATGGACAACTGTTGTTAAAACGTAATGCTCTTCATCTAAACACATACAACAAAAGTCCAGACACTTATCAAAACAACAGCAAGAAAGAGATAGAAGAAAACTTGGTATATGAAGCCCACAACTGTAGTATATTATGTCAAAGGCATACAAGAACTCAATTGTGCACCAGCGGAGCTCTACTACAGGAGAGCATCGTTGATGAGCATTATTAGAGACTCCGTATGGAAGAATAAGAAACATCCAGCTACAGGAGGTGTGGGGTTTCTTTTCTAATCAAAGGCTCTCAAGTCACTCACGTGCCGGCCTGGTCAACTGTAATGAGCGCATCCTGAAACTTGCACTGATGGGTTAATCCTTGAAACACCAGCATTTGCTGCTATCATACAGATGAAACGTCTTCTCGCTTTCTTTTTACCATGGATTTCCACTGCCACCGGTTGCAGTTCCAGCCCATCTCTGTGCATCCCTGGAGATTCGACGTGGCTAGACTTGGGCCTGGGACGCGCTGTTCGCGTTTAGAGGCGGGTCCAGCAGAGGGTGGGGTGTTTGCGTGAGGGAATTCGGAAACGGTTTAAAGCCTTGTTGCCACTGGCAACAAAATCCAAAATCAAGCGAGTAGACTGTGGACATACAGTCGCCCAAATGGAGAAATTGTTCAGCTGGGACTAAATTCTGGTCATGATACAGCATGAATAACTTAAGAGCCTACGTACAATTTTGAAGCTTAAGTTCTAATCTAGAATTTCTCTTGCAGGAGCAGGATAAGTTGCGCGTCAGAGTAAACTCCTCCCAGAGATACCATGAAAACAATTGACGGGAGGAAGGTCGTGGGAGATACAAAGATCTGCGAGCAGTATTACTGTAGCAGTACATAGCAGGTTCAACACTCCTGTTGATGAGCTTGAAGATTGGAAATCCCAGCCCAGTATACGAAGCCAACAAGAAAGAAATTGCACTGGAGATGCTACCCTAGAAGAAAAGAAGAAGACTACGCCTTTGCCTCAAATGAACAAATCATCAAACCAGAGGAAAAACTGAAGGTCTGCAGCCAAGAAGCACTGTACTAAATCCACCAGAAGCGCCAAGCAGAACCTTGATGTGCATTGAGAATACACTTGACGATGCTACACAGGGGTGCTTGAGGAGCATGGTAAGTCAAAGGCTGAAGCACTTGACAACCCTAAATCTCAAATACAAGCATGATGCTGCCTGGGAGGCATGATCGATGGAGCTGACTGAATAAGAAAGCACACCCACCTATAAAAATCAAAAGGTGAAAAAACTGAAGAGTGTCTCGACACGGGGTTTCAGCACTTTAGTTCTCTAATTGGCAAACCAGTTCAGAATACACAACCCTGATGAACATTCTTCAATCACAAGATGAGCAGATTGTCGTTCCTCTCAAGAATGGACCTTTCACTATAGAAAAGCTTTCTGATCTGCTGAAGAAACTGAAACTGAACAGAACTAAGACGCCTGGTCCCGACATTCCTGCAGTTTATCTTGGAAGAAAAAATTTCACTTTTTCATGGATCGATGTTGGAATTTTGTGACATCAACATGGAAACAAACCAGCTGCCCTATTATATTAAACATCGTTCATCACTCCTCTACCAAAGAAAGGTGAACTCCAACACCAAACCTACAGTGGGAATCACACGTCACCGATGGGCAGCTAAGATCTACAAATTCAATGCTGCTCATAACAGAAGCGTTTCTCAGCTAGATCTATTCTAGACTAAAACGGAAGTTTTTCGTTAAAAGGCCCAAGATCAACATTATACCTCAGATTATTTGGCCCTCAGAAGGATCATTACAAGAGTTGAGGAATTTCCAAGAAAAAAAGTTCAAAATTGTGTTAGTAGACTTTCCAAGGCTTTTTACAGTGTTAACAGAGATGTATTGCTGATATTCTTACCAACTAGGGTGTCCCAGATGAGACACGTCAAAGCAATTGCCATAATGGATGATAACCCATCTAGCTTTGTGCAGACAGGATAGCCCACAAAGGGAGTCCTAACAACTAACGGAATCCTCCAAGGAGATTCCCTATGTCCCTATCTCTCTTTGTAATCGGGGTTGATTACATCCTGGCAGTCGTGCCATCAAACCCAAGCGTTCTAGAGTCACCAAAGGCAGCATCTCACAGACCTTGACTAGCTGGCAGATGATCTAGCGATAACAGCCGATCTGATATGTGGTGCACAAATATACTAACATACTTGAGAATGCTGCAGACAAAGGTCGGCCTATATCTAATGACAAGGAAGACGGAATGGGACCATCAAACTTTTTTAGGGGGGGAAGATAATCATCAATATATCTGACACTCAGACCGTACCCACATCAAAGAGGTCAGGGACTTCAAAACCCTGGGGCCTCCTATGTGCCGGACAGCAAGAAAGATTGTGTCACGCAAAGGACAAGCTTGGAATGCCTGCAATAAACTACACACCTTGGCATCTGGTATCTCCCAATTCAACCAAGCTGAAGTTCTTTAGAGTGTGAAGAGAGCATCCTGTTATATGGATCTGAGGACCAGGCTATGAGAAAGAGAGCTACAGGGTAAAACGGATGGCATCACATTTCTTCTGAGGTGCAAAACATATCCTGGCGTGAGCACATGACTAAAGCACCTATATGTGGAGATATCCCTACAATCTCATATTCTGTTGCCCAACGCCAAGCACGATTTGCCGTTCACTGTTATCGTGCGACTAACAGTAGTCTCGGACATGGTTGGAGTTTACCAGCCCAAACAGATGTGATTGCTGGAGGAATGAGCAGGATCCACTGCCATCCCCAGCTTAATGACGGACAGGGGACATTTGGCGCTATGGTTGAACAAGAATCCGGCTGCGGCCCGCTAGATAGATGGATAGTTGGTTTCAATACTGAAATTGTTATTTAAAAAAACCAAATTTTGAAATTGAAATTAAGATACTGATAGAAGGAAACATCTGGATGCAAATTATATTTTCCGTAACATCACAAACATAAGTATTGCAACCAAATGGAGCTTCTATGGGCAGAAGTCCAAATGATATCTGAGCGAAGAATATGTTAAAAGACAGCATTTGAAATTCAAGATGGCCAACCAAAAGGAAACAATTGGCAACTTTCTGATGTAATATATGTGTTCCTTGACATCACAAACATGGGTATTGTCACCCAATTGGAGCTTTCCATGTTGCTCGGAAGTCCAGGGTTAATGGGCGAAGTATATGTTAAAAATGGCGTCCATTTTGAAATTCAAGATGGCCGACTAGAGGAAAACAATATTTGATTTTTTTTGGATGTAGTATTTGCATTCACTGAACACAAACATGGAGTTTGCGCCAGGCTGAGCCTCCTAGGACGATCAGAAGTGAAATATAGAGAGAAACATATGTTAAAATGGCGGCCAATTTGATAATTCAAGATGACCTCCTGAAGGAAACTATCTGCGACTTGCTGGATGTGATATTTGTGTCATTGAAATCACAAACCTTGGTATTGCCACCAATTTTGCCTTCTATGTGTCAGAAGTCCAGAAATATAGAGCAAAATATGGTGAAAATGGCAGCTATTTTAAAACCAAGATGGGGACGCCAAACGGAAGGGCATAAAAAAAAATGGTTAACAATTGGATTTGGATTCCTGGGGACCATCTTCTACATTTTAAGACAAAAAAAAATCCAATTGTAGCAAAAAGCCAACAAATCTCAAAACCATACAACAACCGCCCCATACTATGAGTACATTTGCTTGGACAGGGGCGGGGGGTCCTCTCGATCGAAGGTTCATTATCCGAAGTTCGTTTTTTGAGGCGTTTTCGCTTTCCGAATCCTTAAATATCGTTATTTCATATTCCGAAGATAGGTTCACTATTCCGGAATTGTTAAAAAGGGTGCACAATTCCGAATTCAAACTGAAAGGTTTGTTATTCGAAATTAAAAAAGGTTCGTTTTTTCGTAAAGGGCCATTTCGTGATCCAAAGCCTCGTTCCCTGACTACCTAAAAAAAAAAAAGTTGAAGATTTTTATATCCATTCTGAACCGTCAGCCTAAGTAATCCACGTGTAGGCATACCTATCTTACGTGCAAAATCGGTTGTATGGTAGCGACCTAATCTTACGTGCAAAAAATTCGGTTTTATCTGTAAGAAATTCGCAATTTTGGTATTTTCTCTCCGTAAACGGACAGAAATTACAGCACAGTGGCCTATGGGGCCATGGGAAACAAGCAATTGCTCACAACACAAAACCACAAGATCGGGATCAACTCAAACTTTGTGAAAAAGCTTTTCTCAAGGATATCTAGTGAACAATGAATAAAACAGGTGCTGGAATCACGAAATGCACCTTTAAGGTTCACTATTCCGAAACCAGATAGGCTACCGTGTTCCCCCGACTGTTCCCAATCCGCCCCAACCACTAATTGGAACGATGCTTACTAAACAATTGTGCGGAGAATTCATATAACGTCTTCATCAACAAATTCTCACAATTGTAGGCCCTATGGAGCCCGGACTGTGGATCCTGGCGGACTGTATTTACTTTCACAACGGTATACAAAAGTCACTAATCCATATGACATTGCTACCAAATTTAACAAATTCGCAATTAATATCACTATCGACAATATTCCAATCGATTCCGTTGATCACACAAAATACTTACAAAAGTCATAATTGATAGTCAACTAAATTCGAAACATCACATTAACAGCAAATCAAGTTTCCAAAGGTGTTGGCACCCTTTAAAAAAAATCCCACACACCCTTCCCTCCAAAATCTTGGCCTCACTTTACAACACAATTATTCCTTCCTTATATATCATATTGTAACATAGCCTGGAGCTGCCGGGGCTATTACATAATCCTAATCATCAAACTTTATGCCCCTGGACCAGTACAAAAGCAACGAAGCTAGACAGACTCTTTAAACTTTAAAAAAAGGCCATCCGCATTTGTACAAACTCACCTTACCTCTCTCACTCCAAACCACTCTTCTACATGTATATGAATTGAAAGCATTGAGCATCTTTGACATAAACTCCAAACTGCTCTTTTCATGTATCGTTACCTCAACAAGGATCTTCCTAATTCATTTGGTAGTTTCTTTATCAAAAATAGTGAAATTCATAATTACAATACAAGAGATGCTAGTCATTACCAGACTCCTGAAGGACTCATTAATCACAAACTCAATCAAATTTGTTGGTCTGGCCTCCTGGAATAAACTTGATAAGGCACTCATACTCACATCATGTGTTCCTTCAAACTCAAATATAAATAATATTAAAATAGTTGATATCCCCTGCACATACCTATTATTATTTCTTATTTTGCTTGTATACATTGCATGCTCCTCACCTCGCTTATATACCCTTAGTCTATCCTTGTCCCGTAACGTTATTTGTTGTCCTGTCCTCGTCGATATGGTTATATTACTATTATTATAATACCATATTATATTATTATCTCACAAAATAAAATTAGAACATGATAAGCCTAAGTTATCTACTTATATTGCATTGTATCATATTGATCTGTATCATGATCTTTGTTCTGAATGAACTTGAACTTGACACACAAAAATTGATTTGAAGCAGACAATGATAAGATCAAGTTTTAGTTTCAAGGGTTCAAAGTATCCATAATTAATCACGTCATTTGCTACAATGTGAAAAAAAATCGGAATGGCAAACCACTTTTGAAATTCGGAATAACGAACGCGGTATTTGGTTTCGGAATACCGAACTTTTTTCAATATTCGGAATAACGAACCCTTTTTTGAAATCGGAATTGCGAACCTTCTTAAGATTTGGAATAGTGAACCCTTTTTAAAAATCGGAAAAGTGAACACTTTTTAAGATTCGGTAAGTGCAGCCTCACCATGTTCACGGCGCATTACCTTGTATTTAGTTACAGAAATGTCTTAAAAGTGAGAACAAAGGTTATTTTAATTTCCATATAATTCAATATAAAACAGGCTGAATTTCGTATTTGCTTCAATTCGAAATTAGACATTTCAAAACATTTGCACCAAAGCTATAATCCTCAGCTTAGACACGTTAGAGGGGATATTTTCGGTAAAAAGTTTTACATCAGTGCAAATAATTTATAAACATATGTGTGAGAGATTGGAGCTACTTAAACCTCTTGTGAATTACTGTCATGTAGAAATAAATACAAACATATCTCTCACACATATGTTTATAAATTATTTCGAGTTGCTTGTGTATCAGAATGCTGATCACCTCGTGATCGGCATTACGCACCGAACGCTATGGTGTAGAAACTCGAATGGACCCATCGCATGCCGTGGTGGCGCAATTGATTAGCGCATCCGAGATCTAAACGGAAGGTTGTGGGTTCGAGTCCCATCCACAGCAAGTTCATTTTGCGATTAATAATGCTACGTCCGCGCTGTCATCAATTTCTCACACATATTTGTATTTATTTCTACATGACAGTAATTCACAAGAGGTTTAAGTAGCTCCAATCTCTCACACACACCCCAGTATCCCCCTCTCTTTCTATACCCGTCTCTATCAGCCCCCTCTCTTCCCTTTTCCTTCTCTCCCTCTCTCCATTTCCTTCTTCCACTGTCTCTTCCCTCATTGCCTTTCTCTAAAAGCTTCTAAAAGCCCTCTCTCTCATGCATGCCCTCGAATCGATCTATCTTTCCACCATTCTCCCACTTAATAATAATAATAATAATAATAATAATAATAATTGTCACTTATAAAGCTTTACAACAAAGTATTTAGGCGCTGTACATAATCACACAAACACACCCAAAAAATATAGTTTCTTAATCTATAAATTAAATGAAATACAATATAAACTTAATGATTTTAACATTTCAATTATTAAAAGAAAGCATCTGACCAATTTGCCACCCAAACTAACTCACTCTGGTAAAAAAGTATGTCTTCAGTCTAGTTTTAAAAGTGGAAACAGTTGGTGCATTTCTAATGACAAAAGCCCGGTACCCATAGTCTTACATCGTGGACCAGCACTAAGAAGACCTTTCGACGATAAGCGTGGAGAAATACTACGATTATAATCCGAGATAAGTTCCTCGAGGTACTTGGGAGCCATACCATTTCGTATCTTATAGGTAATGAGTAAATTTTGAAACGGATGCGGTCTTTAAAGGGGGATGGCCCGATTTAAGTATATAAAGTTTTCATCTTGATAAAATGGCCTTCACCCCAAAACCCCGTCTGTAAAGTTCCGCGCCGATATTTCAATCCGTTTTGATGTGAGAACTAGAAACGCGATTTTGTAAGCCCCATAGAGTACTGTGTAAAATTAATATTGGTCGACCAAAATGGAGTACATTTTCGCTCATAACTTCCAAACCAAAAATCCTTAAACCCTAAGGTTTCACAGAGTAAATGAGAAAAATAGTATGTTCCTTTTGATACCAAAATTTTGACCACTTCCGGTAAAATCTGGGTTCTGGGGACGAGGCTATTAGCGATCGGGCCATGGACCTTTAACTTTTAGCCAGTGCAGATTGTTCAGAACCGGCGAAATGTGATCATATCGGTTTGTCAAAGTAACAAGTATCGCCGCACTGCTGAGTTCTGTAAGCTTCTGTACACGTTGTAAAGGTGCGATATGACTGAAAGGAAGACAATACAACAGAGAAGTATTACCGTACAGTCTAATCTAGTGGACACAAAAGCATGAACCAAGCGTTCTGTAGTAGGTTGATCTAAATACCTACGGATCCGTCCAATTTTGTAGATTCCAAAAGACGCAGAGCGTGCGATGTTCCTAATGTGATCTTTCATTTGAAGTGTCCTATCTATTGTAACACCAAGATCCTTAGCAGAGTCGGCAGTGTTGATTCTGGCATATCACCGACAATAATAGCTGTTAGACTGGAAGGAGTGCGATGCTTAGAATGGAAATGCTGATGCACAATCTCCGTCTTCGAATCATTCAGCATAAACCCATTGGTGATGGCCCAAGATCTTACATCAGAGATACAACTTTCCAATTTGTTAATAGCTTCAGATGTCTTGGATGACTGCAGTACTAAATACATGTCAGTTGTGTGCCATCTGCATAATCACGTCACTCAAAGGACCATGCAGTATATAGGATGAAAACAAGAGGTCCCTTGACAGATCCCTGTGCGGTACCGCAAGGAAGGATAGGAATGTCTGAAAGCTTATCATTCACAACAACAGCTTGGGAACGATTAGTAAGATATGATTTAAACCATCGTAACACAGTTCCCCCAGTGCCGTACCGACATACGCGCGAAAAAGATGGAATGGGTGATGGTGTCAAATGCGGCAGAATAATCAAGCAAAATCAAAACTGCGTCATTGCCCTTGTCTAACGCCAAAAACAGATCATTCACTACACGAAGCATGGCTGTTTCAGTTTCATCTCGGGGTAATGTTTGATTCGGGGACTATTGTAACAGCCTTCTTATTGGCATCAACAACTCTCTGTTAAATAGGCTTCAGAATGTCCAAAGGACGTCTGTAAGGGTTATCACCAACAAGCGTAAATATGACTCCATCAAACCTGAACTCATTGACCTTCACTGGCTGTCAGTTAGATATCGCATTCAATTCAAAGTTCTGGTACTGGTTTACGAAGCACTTCACAATCAAACACCAAGCTACATATCTGACATGCTTCAGCTTCAACCAGTTCGCAGATGTCTGCGTTCCTCCACCTCATCGCCATGGCTTGTTGAACTTAGAACCCACAGAATATATCTTTCGCTGATCAGTCTTTTTCTTGCGCCGGTGTGAAAGTAATCATAGTCCGGTAGGTACATAGTCCGTGCTCCATAGAAGACAACGGAATAAAGCGTGAAACTAATGTTTTTGCGTGAAGAGTCAACTGAATCGATTGCCCCATTGTTCACCATTGTTCCCGGACTGTGAGCCCGGAGGACTATATCTCCTGCCACACCTGTTCAAAAATGTGGAACATTCTTCCAGATGACATAAAAAATGCTGCATCCATAATCTCATTCAAGAAACTTCTCAAATTCCATCTCTTCCAGATTGCTTATCAGTAGTGACTTTTTCATTGTTATTATATACTGTTTGTGTTTCAGCGCCATAGTACTAATTTTTGATTTTGGCGCTATATAAATTTCATTGATTGAATTGAATGGAACTGGTGATTGCATATCAGAATAAAGGCCATTTTTATGCAGATAGACTTTCAGTTGAGATGAGACTGCTTATCGAGTACCTTGGAAATAAACATCAAGTTCGCAATGGGCCGATAATTTTTCAGATCATTAACATCAAAGCCCTGTTTTTTGATAGGCGGTTTCACATGGGCCAAATTATAAATTGATGGTACAATCCCAGAACTCAAAGATTCGTTGATAATTCTGGTGATATATGGAACCAAGATGTCTAAACAATCTTTCAATACGGATGTTGGCATAGGATCCAAGTCAGTGGCGGATTTAAGAGTCAGCAGTGTCAGCAGCTGCTGACAGGGCCCCCTAAAATATTGCTCTCAAGGGCCCCCTCGTACACAACTTAGTCGCACTAAAGTGCGATATTGCGTTGCTTCTTGACACTTAGGGGCCCCACCATAAACTGGTGACAGGGCCCTTTTCCTTAAATCCGCCACTGATCCAAGTCGCACGTCGATGAAGATGATTGCATAACAAGATCCCAAACACAATCCTCTGTCACTGGTTTAAATTCAACAAAGCTGCTGGTGCAGTTTTCAGCCAGATTAACATTTATCTTTGGCAAAACCATATTATCCAGCTTGTCACGTATTACATCAACCTTTCCATGGAAGAATGAGGCAAATTTATTTGCCAAAGTTCTTGCGAAGGTGTGGTCAGGAAGAGCCCTGCTGCATTCAAGGAACACAGCTTATTGACCTTCTGAAAAAGGTGCTTGTCTTTTATACAGAGATTTCATTGCAGTAATAACTACATTTGGATTCTTCAATCAGTTGTTTGTACATCTTACATTGCTCAAGGAAGAGATCTTTGTCAACTTGAAGGTTAGATTTTGACATACGCTCCCTCTCTCACTCTTTGAGAGAATACACATGCTTTCCATTCCGTTATTCCTTTCTTCCTCCATACCATTACCCTTTCCCAATTGTATTATCCATTCTTTGTTGTTCTTCTCTCCCGTATCATCCTTTTCTTTTCGTCTCCCCATTTCACATCCTTTCCTTCCTAAATACTCTGTCATAGCACCGACCTCTACTTCCTATACTTTCCGTTTTTTTTTTATTTTACCAGTTCTTCTTTGCACACTCCTCAGCTTTCAGTCTTTCTTTGTCTTTCTTTGTCTCTTTATCCACTCCGGGCCACGTTTATCACTTTATCTTCCTTCTTCTATTCTCCTAACCACCTCTTGATTCTTGTCAACCCCTTTCTTCTCTGAGAGACTTCCTCTTTTTATCGCAGTCTCTCTCTGTCTTTCTCGCACTAGCGCGTATCGGGCGGGGGTAAATTCCTCCCCCGACAGCTGTGACGGAAAATTCAGGAAAGATGGGAGGGTAATATATTAGGTCGTTATCAAAATGGTCAGAAAAAAAATAAATCGATGCCCCCAATCCGGATATTTATTTGCAGACTTCGCTTTTGAATAAAAATGACTCGATATCAGTTATCAGTAAATCACCGGGTTTAGTATAGTCGGGCGGTTCGAAATTTAAAACTTGATTGGAATATTTTACCGACAGATTGTCCTTTGCGTAACGAAGGTGTTCTAAAGCTACAATACCAAAAAATAGGTCACACGGTCAAATCACAATGGATCGCATCTCTTAAAACTAAAAAGAGAAATACCTTTCAGCGTGCAGCGCGAATTTACTTTTTACAATTTTAATTAGAGAGTACGCTTATGGAAGCACAAGTGTATCACATTTACTTACCCCTAGATAAGGAAACCTTATTTCCAAATAACACTCTCTTTTAACTGAGATACGCTTCGTTACTGGAGATAACAAAGTCTGAACCGCAATAACGGCGCGCCTTAATCTAGGGTTAACAAGCTGAACCCCAACTAACGCACCTTATCTAGGATTAACAAAACTTATTCTCGAGAAAGCAGAGCTGAACCCCAATAACGACCCTTATTCTGGGTGTAACAAACGTATCATCTGGATAAGGTCTCTTAATCTCGAGATAAGTCACCCTAATATCCTCCAGAGTCAAGAAAGCTGAACCCCCATACGCACCTTATGCTGAGTTAACATCCTATCTAAGGGTTCCGCAACGCTGAACCCTAAATCACGGTCCTTATATCCTGGTTAACAAAGCTGACCCCAAATAACGCAGCGTATCTAGTGTAAGAAAGCGGAACCCCAACTAACGGTCCTTATATAGAGTGTACAAAGCTTATCTAGAGATAATAACAAAGCTGCACCCAAAATAACGATCCTTATCTTGAGCTCACAACACTCCTTTTCTGGGTTAGCAAAAGCTTAACCCAAATACGGTCCCTATCTGAGATACAAAGATGAAGAACCCCCAAATAACTACCGTTATTTGGGGTTCAGCTTTGTAACCCCAGTAAGGACGTTATTTGGGGTTCAGGCTTGTTATCTTGAGTTAACTGAGCGTTCTTTGGAGATAAGGGGCCTTATCCTTAGATAAGGTTTCTTATGCTAGGATAACTTTTGGTTTAACGAACCCTACATAAGGACCGTTATTTAGGGTTCAGGCTTCTTATCCCTCGAGATAAGCTTTGTTATCTAGATATAAGGACCGTTATTTGGTGTTCTGCTTTGTTAACCCTTGATGAGGACCGTTATTTGGGGTTCAGCTTTGTTTAACGCCAATATTAGGACCGTTATTCAGGGTTCAGCTTTCCTTATCTCGAATAAGCTTTGTTAACTCAAGATGAGGACCGTTAATTTGGGTTCATCTTTATTAAAAACACCCAGAAGACGCGGTTATTTGTGGGTCAGCTTGGTTAGTCAGTCAAGTCCAGTTTACGAATCGTTATCTCCAGTTAACGGATTGTTATTGGGAGATAAGGCTTCCTATCTCAGGGGATAAGAAGAAAGTGATACACTTGTGCTTTCCATAGCCTTTCTCCAAATACACTCCGTTAACTGGAGAGATAACGTTCGTTTTAACTGGAGAGAACAAAGCTGAACCCCAAAAGAACGAACCTGATCTAGGGTAACAAAGCTGGAACCCAAAATAACGCCCCTTATCTTAAAGACACTATCAGATGATTTGAAAAAATATTTGAAATTTGCAGGAATAGCTTCCAAAGTGAAGGATAAACGATATCGTATATTTTACATAAGTTACCTTTTCCACCACCCTGCAGGTTTGTTGACTTAATTAAAAAAAAAAAAAACGGAAGTGTTCAAAAGATACGATTCACCATTCAATTACGTGTTGCTAGTAAGTGTCCGAACGGACAGTAATGACTCAATTCGATTCTGTCCGTATTAGGGTGCTTCTGGTTTATGAGTTGCAGGGTATGTTAGCGAACTGATACTGTTACATACATGCAAAAAATCGCGATTTTTGATTGATTTTTGCGATTTCCTGATTTAGCAAATCAATGATAGGGTCTTTAAGTGAACAAAGCTTATCTCGAGTCGATAGCAGAGCTCTGAATACCCCAACATAAACACCTATCTGGGGTTAACAAAGCTTATCTCGGGATAGGGTCTCTTATCTCGAGATCAGGCACCCTTATCTCCCGATAAGAAAGCTGAACCACCAAATAACGCACCTTATCTGCGAGTTAACAATCCTTATCTATGGGTTAGCAAGCTGTGCAACCTAAATAACGGGCCTTATCTTGGGTTAACAAAGCTGCAACCCCAAATAACGGCGCTTATCTAAGGTTAAGAAAGCTGAACCCCAAAAACTGGTCTTATATAGAGTTAACAAAGTTATCTAGAAGCATAACAAAGCTGCAACCCAAATAACGGCCTTATCTTGATTAACACTCCTATTGAGGTGAACAAAGCTGGATGTGAACCCCAAATCACGGGCCCTATCTGGAGATAACCAAAGCTGAACCCCAAATAACGACCGTTATTTGCGGGTTCAGCTTTGTAACCCCAGATAAGGATCGTTTTTTGGGGTTCAGCTTGGTTATCTTGAGTTAACTGAGCTTATGTGGGGATAGGGGGCCTTATCCCTAGATAAGGTTTCTTATCCTAGAGATAAGCTTTGTTAACCCCAGATAAGGATCGTTATTTGGGGTTCAGGTCATGCTATCTCGAGATAAGCATGACCGGTATGTGGAGATAAGGGGCCTTATCCTAGATAAGGTTTCTGATCTAGAGATAAGCTTTGGTACCCCAAATAACGGACGTTATTTGGGGTTCAGCGTTGTATATAAATGACGTTATTTGGGGTCAGCTTTGTTAACCCTTGAATCCAGATCGTTATTTGGGGTTCCATGTTGTTAACCCAAGATAAGGACAGTTATTTAGGAGTTCAGCTTTTTTATCTCCGAGATAAGCTTGTTAACTTAAGATAAGGGCCGTTATGGGGGTTCAGCTTTGTTAACCCAAGATAAAGACGCGTTATTTGGGGTTCAGCTTTGTTATCTCCAGTGTTAACGAAGCGCTAATCCCAGTTAACGAGTGTTATTTTGGGTTAAAGGCTTCCTTATATAGGGATAAGAAGAAAGTGATACATTGTGTTCCATATTACGCTTCCAATGTGTTATGGACTAAAACAAGTGGAATGTCGCTTGGTTTGTTGGGGTTTAAGGTGGGTGCATCTATGTGAATCACTTTGTGGAGTGGTGAATACATTCCAATGTGCTGAACCAATCAAGATACTGTGGCCAGAGCTCCTCTGATCGGACCAATTTAATTCACTGTTGTAAATGCTTCTAATGTCGAATTCATCGACCTGTTCAGTTTCTACAAGCAATAGAACGCTTCCGATAAGTCAATAGTATGACTTCTTTACTTGCCTTAAACAAAAAAAAACATATCCTTTAAAGACAATTAAAATACGCTTTCGTCAACCTAAAGTAGAAGCAGACTTCTATGGTAGAATTAAATGGGCAAATTGAAACCAAGAACGAGGGGGATAAGCTTCGTTGAATTTCTATTCCACTATTCACCATGGTGTATTTCACAGGAAAACCAATGACACGTGCGATTTACATTCTTTCAGAGATTTGAGGATAAAAATGCGATTGATTGCACAGCCAAGTAAAAGTCAGACAGGCAGGCCGCGGGTCAAAGCAAAGTATACAACAAGCTAGAAAAGTACCGATCAGTTATACAAGGCAGTACAGAATTGAAGGTGATACAAAGATTTAATGGATTTCACAGAGCTAAACAACTTTTCAACTTGAAGGACACTATAAAGACAACAGGTAAGTGATTAATAGATAAAATCATAATGCTTATCACTGCACTAAAATAATAAATAACATGTATTGCACATAACACATACCCACCGTAAACGTACATACTGAAGCACAATTATAGCCGAATGATAGTTAACGAAGCGCGCTGACTTTGGCCAATTGTGCATTGGTCTGGCAAGGTTAAAGATGCTATTTGTCACGTAGTCTTCACGTTAGTCAATAGTTATTAACACTATTAGCTGTAGCTAGCTGTAACTTTGGCTATATAATATACAAGTAGCTACAAGTGCACTAATGAAGTGAAAAAATCGTACCACGAAGGCAAGTAAAACACTTCCTAGTTCTTAGCTGCTCTTCCTCTTGTCTTATTAGCTCTTATTGAAACGAATTGGATGTACGCTAGGCATTTGTGTGTGTGTGTGGGGGAGGGGGGAGACCGATTGTTTTGTGTTTGCGCGTAGTTTGTTGATATGTGTGTGTCCCGGGGTGTGAGTGTGTCGGGGAGAGTGGCTGTCCGCGTGTCACTGCATGACACATATTTCGCAATTAACCGGCAATTAAAGCAATATTAGCACATTTTTTTAAGAGCGCCCCCAATTTTTCAAAAATTAACAGATTTTTACACGGTTGCATTGGTAACTGGCTAGTAAACTATACCTGTGAATGGTTAAGCTCGAAAATGTCTATGTGTCACAAACGAAGGAATTTTGTACTAGAATAATTATTATCGGGGATCCCCGATAATAATTCAACGGCTGCTGGAAACGGCCTTCCAATGTGAAATAGCTGGGAAATAGCGCCATGTACGTGTCTACGCTCATCCATTAGTTGTTTTAATAGTTCAGGCAAGTCAAGAGTGAGGTTATTTTCTCGATGGGGCACTATTTCATCATGGACTGACATAATGTAGAATTTCCAGCTCTGCCGTTAAGTCCAATCTGGGATCCCAGTTCTAATTACAAAAATGCTTATTTTGTGATAAATACGCATTTTTTAGAATTCTCGTTCGCAGGTATAGTTTCCTAGACAATTACCAACGTAACTGTGCAAAAAATATCAAATTTTGAAAATTGGGGGCGCTCTTCAAAAAATGTGCTAATATTGCTTTAACCGATCGATTGGAGTATCGAGGTTTATACTTCTAGTAGCATAATAGATTTTTCAATGTTAATATGCTGTAGGCCTGTTTCATAATTTAGTTTATTCTGCTATGCAGGCCTATGGTAGACCACGTCTTTCGTGTGAACATTTCTCCTTCATGAAGAGCAGAGGTCATTCTCACGCGAAAGACATGGTCAACCATAGGCCTTCATAGCAGAATAAACAACTCT